>AJFK01000705.1:0-33813 GCA_000467715.1 Hysterium pulicare CBS 123377
AACTCGAAAAGACGCCCACCATGCCCACCGTTGGAGCCGGACCCGACGTCGGGCGAGAGATCGCAACGACGTAAATCAGCAAAGCCGAGATTTCTTGGCCGAACGCGTCCCAATTCAATGTGCCACCAGGCAATCAGCAGGCAGCTGTGTCGTTCCGCTTCCTCTCACTACCGAGCGAACTTCGTCTAATGGTGTACGAAAACTTGTCCATTACGGTCGAGCACTACCTATGGCGAACCGTTGAGACACGTCCAGGATACCTTGACATTGCTTGCGTCGTTCTCGTGAATGAGAGGGTCCCAGACGCTATACTAAACACATGCCGATCTATACGAGCAGAAGCTGGTCCTTTCATACCGCAGCTTGGTAACAATCCTCCTCGAATCATCTCCTCATCATGCGATGGTTTCAATGGGCTAATGTCGCTCATGCTACTCGCTATTTGGATGTATCATATGGGCTTTGACCACCTTGGCTTCGAGAGTATCGTGTCATGGGCACACCAGGGCTTCAGAGCCGCCGAATGCCAGAAACCTGTCCCCAACCCTGAGCGCCTTCATCAGTGGTTTCAGCGGCTGGCTCCTCGTCTCAAGTCTCAGGGTATCGCAAAGCCTTTTGTGGAGGTCGCCATGTTAAAGCACTCCAGTCACTCGATGCTATCTTTTTCAAATAACGTGGTTAGAGCGGTGAAGATGGTCGGTCCGAGGTGGAGAAACACGGGCATGGCGGTTCATATCAGATTCTTGGAGACTCTCCAGGATGAATTGATGGGGGACCGCACGGCGGAGTGGATGAAGAACGAGGTGGCGAAGAAGACTGGCAGGTCGGATGTGATATTCGAGTCGATTGGGAAGGAGGAGTGGGACAGGGTTTGGAATTCCTAGATTCCATCTTACGCCTCCCTAGCAGACCTTAGCTATAGATGGAGCATGAGGCTAGATGTCAAGTTGCTATTCTGGATTTTCTCCGGCGATAAAACTCCGCTCATCCTACCTCGGAGTACGTGGAAGGTTTGATGGATACAAAAGTATCGGCAAATTCGAAGAAACATTGCCTTCAAGATGACGAGAATGTAAGATTCCTTCTAGGTGATTCAAGAAATCAGAGTATGCGGGTCAATCAGGGTCTATATTCTAGTCATTCCGAGTGATTTGTTTAGCAGTAGGTAGGCTTGCGCAGTTCTACTCACACGTGCAATCAAACTTTCTCGCGAAGACTTATACAGTGTCTCTCTCCTCTTTTCTCAAAACCACCCAACGCTTCGTCGCTTCATCCAACTGCTCTTGAGAACTATCCGCGATTCATCAACTTAGGATCAAGCCACGGTTAAGTCACAGATCCCCAAAGCGTCAGCGCTTCCTCACACTGAGGTCCCATTTCTCCCCACTGCTTTCCTTCAATACTCAGTTTCAAGTTACGATGGACTCTCTTGAGACAGTATGAAGCTCGCTTGATCCATCAACTTCTCATGATGAAGGGACGTCGATTGAACCACAGGCTCCAGCTTACTTCGACTTCCTCGCGCTACCGAAAGAACTACGTCTAATGGTCTACGAGCGAATTCCTCCATTGACTAGACACCTCGTTTGCAAATTCGGATTATTTAAATATTCTTGTGCCCTCGTGGAGCAAGTGCCATCGAAAGACATTCTCTACACCTGCTCACTCATCAACGAAGAAGCCAAGCCCTTCATTCTTCGACAATCCCAAACACCACCTCGCGCCATTGTCGACTCCTCCTCTGGCGAGCTTCATTGGAATTCCAAGCCCTTCGTCACGTTCACGAGTATCATCTATCAACGTTGAATCTGTGTCTCAGTGTTGCGCTCGATAGCCCACAGATTCACTTCAGCAAGGTCGAATCCGGTTCGGGCCAATCGGATCTAGGTACGGACGAGATCATTAAGCTATACAAGAACTGGTTTGTAAATGCGAAAGCAATGCTGAAGCATCACACTAAACCGCCTCTTGAAATTGCCCTGGTTAGGCACGACCGTGATCGTAAATCAAACCGTTTTCACTTTATCTTGGAAAAGATCTGTAAGATCTTGAAGGACCGTTTGCCAAGCTTGGATGCTATGGGTATTGAAATCCGCATCAGATTTCTTGGCTCATCTATGCCTGGTGCCTGGGACGAGAAGCAACTTCTTGAAGCTGGGATGATGGTTATTCGTCGAATATGAATTCATCGCTGATCCATGGGTGTGTCAAAGCACGTTCAGCCACTACTCGTTCTTTGACTTCGAAGCAAAGCAGCTCTCTGATGCAAGTCCTGCATGTCTCACCAATCTCCAATTTGCAGCTCCAATTTGCAGCGCCAATGGAGATTATCAGTCTTGAGAGACATCTTCGAACGATAATCTTCACGAGTCTAGAAGAGATTGTTAATCTGGGTTTCGCCCCGCTGGAAAAACTCTGCACGTCGCCGCGTGTTAGTGAGCTCAGACAGCTCGTAGAAGGGCACTCTCCCCGTCAGGAGCTCGAAGCAAGTCACCCCTAATGTCCAAATATCGCAGGGCAAGGGATCAGGTTGTTTACGGTCATCGCTAATCTTGTACCAAGCGAGCTCGGGCGACATGTAGAGATTATGCCCGCGTGCCTCGGCCCTGGGTTCAGGTTCAGGCCCAGCCTCGAGTTGCTCGAACTCGCTAGAGATACCTTTAGACAGGCCAAAATCGGCGATCCTAACACCCCAGCCGTGATCCGGCGGTCCCTGTTTGACCAAGACGTTCTTGAGTACTCGTCAGCTTCCGTCCTATCATAAGCAAGCTGGGAAGCGTTCACGCACTCTTGGCCTGAAATCTCTATGGGCATAGCCTTTGGAATGCATGAACGCGATCCCCCTGGTTAGCTGTTGCAAGATACTGCGAATGTCCTGCATGGAGAGGCTGTTTCCCGAGTTCTGAACTTGTTGGCGTATGAGACCCTCCAAATCTCCTCGCTCGCAATACTCCGTGGCAATGTATAAATGGTTGTGCTCTACTCCGATTTCCAGATTAAGGCTGACGTACCAGCCAGATGCTTGTAGAAACAACCCCAGGTTCTGTTTGCTTTCCGTAAGTATAACCAAGTAAGGTTTTAGGAGATCCTCGGTGACACACCTCCTCACGCTCAAATTCTGAGAACAAAAAATCAAGGAGAAGCTCTCTATTAGCCATTATCGCGCCCCAATCTCCCGGCCGTTTCGCATCGCTGATCAACTCGATGCTCTTCACTGCTCGCAGCTGCGGCACCTCCTCATCATCCTGCTGGGCAGGAGACTTGCGTTCATGGAGTGCAACAACACCATAGCCGCCGCTATCTTCAACTCTCTTTTCCTGCCATTCTTCGCGGGACCCTGAAGGAGCCGTGTACGAATGGACTTTACCCTCAATCATCTCTAAGTCGAAGAAGAAGTCGTTGAGAAAGTCATGGCGCTGCCTAGCGGTGGATGGGACGTCAGGCATGATTCCAAATGATCAGTCTTTGGAAGGTCGCCTGAACACATGTGCCGCAAGGCTGAATGCTAGAGAGGGCGAGGCTGAAGCAAGAAGCGCTGCAAAAGATGGCAAGAATCGAATATTGTTATCGCCAGACTATCCCGCCAGCCTTGCCATGAACTCTGCCGTCTCGCCGCCCTCATAGATCTCAACAAATACGGTAACATCCAAACCATCATTTATTGCCTTATGAACCTTCCTCCATAGTTCAGCCCACCTCTCCGGGGCTCTCTCGCCTTGCAAACGACACCCTACTACCAAAGACAATTGCCTTTTTGCGTAATGAGATGCAAATGGTTTGCCCAAATTTGCTTGAGAAAGCATTCTTTCCATGAGATAAATGATTCTCATGGCTTGAAAAAGAGTTTGATAAAGCTCAACCACGCGTAAGCGGTGATTATATTTAAAGCTCTCATTTATGGTTGATTTCATTGAATAATGTAGCGGTGTTGCTTTGATTTTGCGTTGAGTTCTCGTTGGTATTTGGTTTCTTTGGTTCTGGTTTACACGCTATCGTCACCGTTGACGACAAGATTCTCATGGCTTGTAGTACTTCATGTTCACACTCGGGTTCTGGAACTATGCGGAGGAAAATGGCTATTGGGTGAAACGATAAGGCTTCAGCGGCGACTAGACGGTTCGTTTGTAAAAGTTTCCTTGGGAGATATGATATTTCGAATATAATTTGATGCTCCTCGTCGGAGTTTTTAGATTTGTTTTGAAAGCTGTATTTTTGAGATGTGAGAGGAAGATGCTCGTAGATCATGAGGCGGAGTTCTTTGGACAGACCAAGCAAGTCTAATGAAGCTGGTGAATGGAGTTTTGGAGGTTGCCCCAGGTCTGTAGATGAGGTCGCCGATTGCTGGATTGAGGACATGATGGTGAATTGGAAGTCGTACGGTATTGTTCATAGAGGTGCTAGTTTGATGGCATGAATAAATTTTCTCAATCGTCTCGTTCTGATTTGTGTACCATAAATGTAAGAGATGCAAAACTGAGAGATTTTGAAGCTCAAATCGGAGATACATTGTTGAGTAGTAGATATGGAGCGGCGATCGTCAGAGGCGAGATGAATAAGGGTTTTACCATGAACTTTCCAATCCATACGTCCTTCCATTCTGTACTTTGATGCCTTCATGAGAAGTGTTTGCTCTCTGTATTGTCTAAAAACCAGATCGCTAGGTTCTCTCAAAAAACCAGAAGTCTCTGTGACTCAAATCCCAAAGAGGCTGAGTAATGCGATATGAATCATCGCCTGTGACAAATGTCTTTTTTGGCTGTGGCGGTGCAGTCACGGAGACTCACAGAATCTCAACAAGACATTGCACACGCCACCTAATATATCATGCTCCCCATCTGCCATTCAAAATGCCGAAGAATATCAACTTTCAAGAAATTCATTCTCCTCTACGTACTAAATGGAGACCGCCACCGCACGTGCCGACGTGCCACTCGGCGGGCCGAACCGCGACGATCTTAGAAAATTTCGGGATGAGGACGAGAGCGCATCCATCACCACCACACCACCCATAAGCCATCGCGAAAGGCGGAAAGCGAAAAAACGAAAGCCATCGATTGCATCTATCAAATCCACCACATCTCCGACCACCCTCTCCGCCGCAGTATCGAAAACGAAGCCAAAGGCACAAGCCTCAACCCGCCGCACATCTATTACCATTCCCTCCACTGTAACTCTCAAGATCGAGACACCCCCCTCAATGCCTCCTGGCAAAGACCTCCCCCTATTCATAGCCTCCCTCGGCAACCCAGCCCCCAAATACACAAACACTCTTCACAGCGCTGGGCATACGGTCCTTACCAACATAGCCCGCATCCGCCCCTTCAAACCCTTCACACGAGACCGACTCCTCGGCAACGGCTTCGTCGCGCGCCCGGATACCTCCCGTCTGAAATGGACGCTTCCTCGGCTACGCACATTGCCGGATGGCGAGTTGGCGCCTGGACAGGAGGATTGGCTGTTGTGGCAGAGTCCGAGTTTGATGAATGTGAGCGGGAAGGCGTTAGTGCAGGCGTGGAAGACTTGGGTTGCGGGGAGGAAAAGGGAGGGGCTGGATGGGGGGATGTTGGTTGTTGTGCATGATGAGTTGGAGGCGGCGTTGGGGAAGGTGAGTGTGCGGAGGGGTGGGAGTGCGAAGGGGCATAATGGGGTTAAGAGTGTGCAGGCGAGTTTTCAGGGGGCGGGGGGCATGAGATATGAGGATATTGTGAGGGTGGGGATTGGGATTGGGAGACCGGAAAGTAGAGAGCCTAGTGCTGTTAGTCAGTATGTTCTTAGGAAGATGACGGCGAGGGAGTTAGATGCTATGGATAGGGCAGCTGGGGATGTGATAATGTTGCTGAGGGATGTGGCGGAGGGGAAGAGGTGACATGAGAGAGAGATACCCCAAACGACGTATATTCAAAAAATGATTCATCAATGTTGTTGAGCGTTCAAAGCTTGTGTATACTTTGATGTAATCTAATTGTACAAACAATCATTCGAGGCTTCCTTTGCCATGCTCCATAATATATGCAGTTCCTCTGAACATTTCTCTCAGCATCCCGTCCAGTACCCCCTTTCAGCCCCAGTTCCTCTCCTACCTTCCTCTCGGCTTCGCATCCCTAATACCCACTTGCAAATCGCTGACAACCTTTCCCTTGGCAGGAGAACCCTTCTTACTAACCTCCCTCTTGACCAAACGCTCACCTTCCACCCTCTCTTCAACAACTGTCCGACTGACTTCAGGATTCGCAGGGCTAATCTCCAGAGGATTGATGATATTTCCCTTGCCAGCAGTCTCTTTTTGTGACCCAGGGTCGGTCGAGTGCGACGCACTGAACGAAGCTACCTCCTGCTCAGCAACGGCATCATCACCGCCCGATTTGGAGTACTCGTCGCTCGTCATGCGGAACGTACTTGTGCCGTCGGCCGTGGTCGGGGGTTTGATGCCATCGCGGTTGAACTTGGGGTCGACGTGTGTACCTGAGGCAGTCGTGGAGTCGGCTTTGGAGGATTGGGTCTGTGATTGGGGCGAGGACTTGGAGGGGGGGTTCTGTTTCGGTGCGATTGAGAGAGGGCGGAAGAATTGTAAGGGTCCGCTCGGGCGGATGTTATGGCCGAGCTGGAGGGCTCGCTTCATGGTGGAGGTGGGGAGCTTAGGCATTGCTGCGGGCCGGATGTAGGTTTGGTCAATTGAGAAGGAAATTTGCTGCGTTGGATAATTTTGCTCCTTTGAATGGGCTTTGAATGAATTGAGAGATATCACAATGTTTTGAAGTTGAGGTGCTGTTGTGGGGAAGCTGGAATGCGGAAGGTGGTGCCGAGGTAGTGATCGACATGGGACAGTAGTATGAGGTCATATCGATCTCCCTATATGAAAACAGTTCGACTGATCAATTGTAATGTACCACAATGTGTGTCATTATCTATTATATTATAGACTTCTATAGCCCTGTAAGCGTGGATAGATTCTATTCTATATGGTACTTTCTATATATGCTTAAGGACGGCAACTGGCTTTAGCGCCTTGTACTGAGTCTAAATTGGCTTCGTAGGATGATGGTAAAGAATATGCTAGATGCGGACCCATCCTCCAATTGAAAGTTTCCATGTAGCTCTGATTTCACTATCTAAGATATATAGAGATTATAAAGACATATGATCAAGTATCTTTTCAGTAGCTACCCTACCACACGCCTACATAGTGGCTAGAAGTACTATAACGTAATAGCGTATACTCCCCAACTCCCGCGTCTACTCAAACATATTTACAGCGGAAATGAATCAACCGCGTCCTATCCAAGTAAAGCAAGTGCTGCGCGCTCCAATCAGATATCCAAAGTGAAAAGAAGAACAGGCAAATGCAACAAACGGCAACAGCAGGTAGAAGTGCCCAATCAACATCAAAACAAGGGCAAGAAAACGCAGGAAAATCAACATTAGCCTCCTCACGGCGAGATTTTCGCCAAATGTACAAGATTAACAAGTATAAAACAGAGTTCTAATCCATCCCTTCTTAACCCCTGATCCTAAGGGGAGGTCGTATCTTCGGAGACGGTCATGACGGACATAAACTGAGAGGAGCTTCCTTTGAAGATGAAGAGGAAGAGTAAGTCGGGCTTGGCTCGACTTTGGGTTGACTGGACGGGTTACCTGACACCGGCATGGACAGGATCAAGTTGCGCAGCAAGTGATTGAACGGTGGCGGAGTACTTAGTTTCCAGGCCATCATCCATGAGCGCTATTGCGCTATCATCGTGATTTTGCTCCTGTTGGGAGGCTTCCAAGCCCATAACCAGATCGAAGTTCACTTGATCGAACTGTCCATGAAAGCTTCTATTGACCACTGCGAGGCTTAGTGTCATTCAACCTTCAAATTTCAACTATATGATGGGATATGGTGAAACTTACTCTCATTATTATTGGCAGCGCCGGCATCCTGCATGGACATATCTCCAGTCGTCATGAAGCTTTGGTTGGCGCCAAAATCAGCATCTATACTGCTATACCGGCTGTCGTTGTTGCTCCCGCCATTCGTCATGCCTGAGTCCAAAGGTCCGTCCATTATTCCAGGTGAGAATGTCAGCGCTCCGTAACTAAGAGGCTTGTGGTCAAGGAATCCACCAAGGGAAGCTAGCCAATGACCCATCTCGTCGACGAAAGTTTTAGTAAGCCACCAAGCTTGGAAACTTGGACCTCCTTCGACGGTTATTTCGCGAATAGCCGCAGAGCCAAGGCTGTTAACACACTGTAGTAATGTCCGAGTTGAAGCATGCGGAAATCTAGCAGGAAGATTGCCTAGCAATGCTGCTATTCGGTCAATGACAGTCTCATTCGAGGCCTCCTTTCCTGTTTCAGCCGTAGTCTCCTGATAAAAGGTACCGTCCGGCAGCCAGACTTGTGTGTTCAGTGGTAACAGCATACTTCGAACATCTTGATTTAGGATCTTGAAGGCCTCCTCGTGTCCGCATCCGGGCAGTTCGTTCTCTATGATTCGTTTAACGTTCACGTAAGCTTTCCAATCAGCCCACATCTGATCTCGAACATCATCTCGTGCGAGGAAAACGGCGGCTGCATGCGCTGTGGAATTGACGCGAAGCATCTGTCGGATCAAATGGGCGAACAAAGTCGCGGGTTCAAGCTTAGCTTCGCGAGTGTGTAGGGGAAGGGTCTGGAAGACTTTGCTGATATGATTGTGTAGCGTTTTCGACACATTATCCAAGAATCGAAGAACTTGTGGGGGTGCTACTTGTAGAGTGAGCTGAGAGACGTTTCCAATCATCTTTTGATACATCATCCAATCGCATTCTTTTATCCATGGGGCGATCTCGGGCTGTGCAAATAGCTTCTGAACGGGTACTGTCAATGTGCCATGGAAAGAAGCAAACAATCGGAAAAACTGTTTTTCTCTGCAGTACCGGACGGAATCGATAAGTGACGTGCAATGAGTGCGATAGAGTGCAGTGAGTGCTTCCGCAGCGTCGACATCCGTCTTAGGAGGTAAGTAGCTGGCAAGATCCGGCAAAGCGACTTCGACGTTGTCCTCAGCCGAAGGTGGATCCGCTGGCGGAAATTTCAGGTCATACTCGTACATAGACGAAGTCTGGCGCGAAGAATGAAATTCAGCCGAATAGATGTTGGTGAATAGGCGTCCTTTGGAAATTCCTGCGGAATAGCCATTATTCGACGGCTCGAAAACCTGGTCCTGGGGTGGGAAAGCGGCCGTATCTGCAGTCAATCGTGGCATATTACTAGGCCTCCTGATTAGTAAAAACAAGAATAGATAAGGTACGAATCGACATACTTGAAATCGAGTCGAGCGTTCACAGAGCCTTGACGTGACGGTCGACTTGGTGCTGTTCGCCCGCCCACAGCTCTTTCCGTATCACTGTTGTCTTGGCTATCATCCAGAAGAGCAAGATCCACATAGTGATATTTTGACTCTCCTCGAACTCCTAGTCGCCGCGTTTGAATTCCGGGAAATATGACTCGCACCAGTTTGCCAAACGAAGCCGGGTTCAGAGGGATGACTCTTTCCGTACCACATCTGGTAGCATATTTGGAGTAAACCCGATTTCTGGGGACCGAGGTTTTGGCTATCCTGCAGACCGAACGCAACCTAGCTTGGAGTAAGCTTCATCTGTCATATCTTCGTGGCTGTAACCCTTACCAGAGCATAGCGAATAGTTGCTTTGACTTCTCAGCTTTCGATGTCCTGTCGGTTGCGATTACCTCCGCAGCAACATCCTTCAATTCACGTCCTTCATTCCGAGCAAGCATTTCCCTTAGTTCTTTGTCGTTAGTCGCACTACTTGCGTTCGAGGCCCTCTTTTTCTTCTCCTCGACCTCAACGGCAGCAGGAGGAAGCACTTGAGGTTGGTTCAATGCTGCTTGTAGCGCTTGTGCGGCACGATTGTGGTCAAAAGAATTCGACGGGTTGTTTATTCCGTTCGGCGCCTGTTGGGAAGGCATGGCCTCCGGCGCGGAAAAGCCGGGAATATGAAGTGTAGGATCAATTTGCATATTATCTCGCTGGCTAGCATGTTGAGCGGCTTGTATCAAGGCGGGCTCTAGAGGTGGGTACGATGTGTTGAACTGCTGGTGTTGGTATATGTTTTGATTATGGCCATTTGGCTGGTGGAAATGCGATATATCGTGCGACTGATCATGATGATCAAAAGATTGTAGGCTTGTTGTCGATGCCCGGGACAGAGGACGGTGTGTAGATTTTGTAGATGCAGAAGTACTCGAGCGTGACCGCTTAAGGGTGTTGGCCATATTTCGCAACGTCCTAGTGTATGTGGTTGTCCTGTGAGCATTTGTTGTGGTCAGCCCATTGTTTGCTCGGGATAAACATTTGAATTTGGCAGGCACGAAAGTTCGAAGCCCCGAAGCGCAGGACCTACCAATCAATAGAATAGCTTTCTAACAATAGCGCTTGAATTCTCCAAGAATTCCCTGGTGTCTCAGTCGGGGAGACTTCTTCGGTAGGACGGCAAGAATGAGTTTCTGTGTTGACGTTTGTTGTGCTACGAGGCGGAAAATGCGCAATGCTGCGTAATGGATAGAAACGACGTATTAATCATGAATTCAATAGAATCGAAGTCGAAGGGGAGGGCAAAAAGGTCGTTGGCGGCGGAAGGGCTCTCGACAGTGGCCTGGAGGTCTTTGTTGTTGAAAATGGCTGGAGTGTTTATCCAAGTAACGGAGGAAACGAGCACCGGTGCACGGTCCGCACCAATCACGTGCCATCAACCAAAAACGATGCAAGTCATGCATGCGTTTGGAGAAATAGTTTAGTACCTAGCCACAACATATTTTCCGAGTGCTCGCCATCTAATTGACGGTGCAGTCACGAGCACGGAGATGCAGCTTATCGTGTTGTAGCAGCCACAATCTGCCTTCGGATATCAATGGCAGGCAGGCACATGAAAGTGGACAGGAGGAGCGCTTGACGTAGTTTAGCGGATGACGACCTTGTTTCCAAGCCCGCCCATCCCACAATCCATCTTCTTTCAACCTCCAAAGCCCAAATTCACTGATAAACCATCACAACTTCCTATAACCCACCATCAACTATCTCCCAAGAACTCCCTCTACTTCTATCACTTTTCGCAAACATGTCTGTTCAAGAGCGTGCTCAGCATCACATGTCCCAGCTCGACAAAGAGGTACGCACATGTTTCTGCCTTCGTCGGACTTCGCGACCCACTTCCTGTCAGAAGTCACTTCGGCGACAAGACAGAGCTGCCGCAACTCTTTCAAGCTTTGAATGGCCTGCTAATCATTTCTTTGCACAATAGCTTTCCAAATACCCTGCTCTCAACAACTTTGAGAAGCAGACCTCCGTCCCCAAGGTCTACGTGATCCTCGGTCTTGCAGGTCTATACTTCTTCTTGATCTTCTTCAACATCGCTGGCGAGTTCCTTGTCAACATTGCCGGCTTCGTTATCCCCGGATACTACTCGCTATCTGCGCTGTTCAGCACAAGCAAGGTCGACGATACTCAGGTGAGTTCTCTTAGCGACTTCGTGTCCCTTCCAGCATGGTGGGGCTGGGTTTCACAATACATGCTAATTTCATCGCAGTGGTTGACGGTATGTCTCCAAAACACAGCCTCTGACATTTTCGGCTTTTTGCCTATTATACATACTATCGCACGTGATCAGCCTCACTAACGATCCCTTAGTACTGGGTCACCTATGCATTCTTGACGTGAGTAAATGTGATCGCGATGCTGTTGATCTTTACTGATGAATTATTAGCGTGTTTGAGAGTGCGGTTAACGCCGTGTACTGGTTCCGTAAGATTTTCCTTTGGACCGAAGAAGGAAACGGGTAAACTAATATTGCACAGCATTCTACTACACCTTCAAGTTTGTTCTCATCCTCTGGATGGCTCTTCCCCAGACTAGGTGAGCAGAAATGTATTTCCAACGATAAAAAACCGCTCTCCTAACATCTTTCTTCAGCGGTGCTCAAATCATCTTCCGCTCGTTCCTCCAGCCTGTCTTCTCCCGCTACTTCTCCGACTCTGGCTCGACCTCCGCCAACCTCCGTTCCCAAGCCGACTCAGCCGGCAAGCCTCACAACTTGTAGTCTCATGAAACGGTTGGCAATGCCCTGACAAACTTTGGTCAACGAATGAGGCATTGGTACCATATCCCAATTGGGGACGGTTCTTGAATCCCTATCTGCGATATGGATAATGCGAACGATGGGTATGACTAGTGGATTTTGCTCTATTGGTATGAGGGGAGGGTTGAATAATGAGTATTGACAGTTGGTAAAGTAAGTAGGAGTCATTTGATAGATCGTGGAGGAGTAATGATTATGATGCTTTTGTCTTCACGCGAAATCGATGGCTAGTAAGGATTTCGTGAGTGTCCTATCGGTCATGTCTCTAGTCCCCTAGAAGGGCATTTCGTAACCCTACAATTCATTGATTGTGACTCCGGCATCTTTTCAACGATCATGGTGTATTAGAAGCTCGTGGCCGAAATGATAGATCTTACAGGTAGGCAATTCGTAAACTATCACTTCTCATTTATCAGTTGGTCCCTGTTTCCACCGTCCGGTAGTAATTGCGGAAGTTGTCCGAAAAGAAAGGTGGTAGCCCGATCCGAATTCTGTCACTCTATTACTGCTCGACCGAAATCAAGTTGAGGAGCCAACACAATGCAATAGTTTGGCTTGATCAAGTTGAACTTCTCTGCAAAGCTCGAAACTGATCGAGCTCTCGCATGTTTCCTGGTGCGCATTGGTACACCGAATTTTTGGGGCTCGAATGCTTCCAACATTCCATAACTGTACGTCTCGCTCGCCTTCATTAGTCACCTGAAGTTCCATGTCTTAACAAAAAGTCTTCACACCGTCAGCGTTGGATCTGACTCACAGATTATCAACTCTTTTTCATTCCTAGGACACTGCGCCTTAGCATCGTGACCGGCGCTGGCTCGCTGTATCACTTGCATTTGCAATTCCCTTATCAGTACTCACTACATCACCAGCTATCATCTTTCAAACGATATCCTCTTTTGCTCAGACACTTACACGAACAAACCCGGAGAGGTTCAGCCCGACGACTCCGCTCGTTGCTCTATCTTCCTTCAGTATGTTTTGCGATTGTTCACCGTGTTCGTAGCTGACCCGCTCTTCTGGCTACAGTAATCGCAAGTCACCGGCAGGATGCTCTCAAACGAAATACTCGTCGATTTTCGACAAATCACAGCCCCAACAGATGGCTTTATCCTGATCGATAGTTTCTCCATTACAGGAGACACTTGTAGGGATCACTTTGACTTCCTCGCCCTTCCGATGGAGGTACGCCTTCTGGTCTACGAATACATGCCACAACCTATTCTCTATCCTCTTAGCTACAAAGCATAACCTATTCCATCGCGACTGGGCTTGCGAAGCTGCTATATTCTTAACATGCCATCATATATTTGACGAAGCGGTCCCTGCTGTTAAGAGAGAGATTCTGAGGAGAGTAAAATCCAATGAGCCTAGCATTACGGGCATCGTTGGATACGGGCATATCCGTACCGGCTTGAGGAGATTCTTTCTTATCGCAAACAAAGTCCGTCGAACGATGACCAAATCTCAGTCCACGTTGACTACCTATCAAAAGACGTCGCTGGGGGAGGAATACGAGCTATCAGCTCGAGACATACTCTGCTTTGAGAGAGCTGCGCTAAGCCTGCGGAAACCCAAAGTCAGGGTTATTTACGGAACCAAGGTAAAGGACTTCTTCAAGGATGGTGGCCAGAGTGGCCTTTGCTTTTATCATCGGTCGCCTAATAGGTCTATGGAACAGCAGGACTGGCATAATTGGGGACACTTGGGTAGTCCTCGCGACCCTGACACAGTGGTCATTCTCCCTGACGATGACCAGGAGTATATTGAACGAATGCAGACCTGGGTACGGATCTTCATGCCGCATCTCAGCCTGGACAATGCTCGGCCAGAAGAGCTCTCTCTGGCTTCTCATCCAGATGCTTGATCAGATTCTTACACGACGGTGGACTTCAGTAGTGCTTATTGTTATTTGCAGTAAGAGAGCACAAGTACGAATCCTCTTGTTTGTTCCTTTTGAGTCTTCATATCAGTTTTTGACCCCTTTATCACCCTCACACTCATTCATGCTCTACCAAGCAACGAGGCAAATATTTCTTCAAAACAGTCACACTGCCATGGTAATCCATCTCCTGTTTAGTCCTTTGCTTGGCCTAGGCATGAGCTCTTCTCATCGTGCCTTCCACTTCTTGCGGGAGTGACGTACCTTGGCTTGGCGTCAGAAGCGATAGGGTCAATGGCCTTCTCCTTTCTTCTTTTCATCTTCATAGGAGATTCATGTGCATTTCAAGCTTCTTGGGTTGTTGTCAAATTGAATGCCTAGGTACCAACATGGCCGCTTTGTGACGCTGCCCGCGTGGAGCGGAAAGTTAATGCACGCAACATCTTATTGTGTGAAGTTTTTAGCCCGCGACAAGTTTCGCTGCTCCTTCCGGAAACATGTTTGGGCAGCCATTACTTTTCCGGCAAGCGCTGTGGGAGGCCCGTGGAAGTTAGAATCCCAATAAGGCTCGACGTTCTTTCCTACTTTCGCGAAATGTGCAACTGCCTTTGACTGAGGTTCATACTAGGGGAACTCAATGACAGCGACCTTCACAACCCTCGGCGCATCTCAGACACGCATCTACCTGCTGCACTACATCGCGGATGAAGGTTAAAGGTAAAAGGACTGCTGACAGTGGACAGTGCACATTCACCTTCTCGCTTTCTAGGAAGGTGAAGAACCCAAAAGCCAAGGCCACTTTCTTTCCACGTGGAAAGGATGTACTTTAAACAGGGCGTCCACGGGGTACTTAACATTTCGAGACCTACCGACACCTCACTCGTTCGTAGGTAACCACTATATTTTGCTAGTGACGGTCAAGATGTCGGACGGCTTTGCAAAACCCGTAATACTACAAGAGCGAGTTGTCTCCATCGAGACATGCTCTCACTCTGACCACCGTAAGTCGGCACTCTCGTTCACCGCTTATCATGCTACGAAGAAGGCTTACTTTTTTACCCAGCAATGCATCGAGGCACGCCAACACCACCTCACGCTCAGACTCTGCAGCTTCCAGGGCATTCCAACTCCGATCCACAGCTTAGCCAACATAGAACAGATCCTTCAAGGGAACCCAAATGCGTGCTGACGAAAAAACTTTCACGATCTTCACCTAGGGCGAGTGAACTTGCACGCCGGGCGCACACTGTCAAACAGAGCAGATGGCTTCCGAGCAACGGCCCCAAGCAGCCCTTCTTCGACTTCCTTAGCCTTCCCAAAGAACTCCGCCTCATGGTCTATGAACGTGTGACCCCAAGCATCAAACACAAGGAACTTAGAGGTCAAACCGCCGACCCAGATGACTACCCTCTCGTCTTCTACACCGAGAAATATGTCGAAACTTCACTCCTCCAGACCTGTCATCTCGTCTACCAGGAAGCGAAGCCGTTCCTCTACCGTACCATCAGAGCTATGAAACACACACCCCAAATCATAGCCATGGAAGGATCCGCCGACTCCGCTGCAAGGTACATCGACGACATAGCTGGCTTGCCCAATCTCAGCCTCACGCCGTTGCTTGCATGGCGACTAAATCATGATTTCACCTCCTTTACACCACCGTTCTCCAAGTTCGACCACCAGATCCTGCAAGATCGCAAGGCATTCATCAACAAAACCATGTGGAAGCTCAAACGTAACAGCCAGCGTCTCGAATTTGCAATCTATGTTCCGCCCCACATCAACCCCCAACGAGCCATCGAGAGATTACCCAATCTCGCAAGGAGGATCATGCTCCATTCGCGTATCTTGCCGAACCTCACGGTAGATATCAAGCTTGCCGTTCAAGGGCTTGATATCACGGGCTTGGAGATGCAGTTTGGATACGCTGCGGAGGCGGCTGGCAGGTGGGGTGTCGAAATCGTTGGTGTCGAGGGAACGCCTGAGGTCAACTGGAAGGAGCAGTGGGGAATCGAGGACCTCGGAGACCTGGGATGGAAGCCCAAGTTTCACGTCAAGACAGTGGGAGATAGATCGGGCAGCAAACTGGGCGGTATTCTCAGCATGTTCAAGATGATAGGGAAGGACTTGAAGTATGGCACGAGCCGCTAGGTATGGAAGTTACGTCTATGGTCGGGATATATGGTGGTATGATCGGACAGTTTTCATGGACATGATGTTCAATGAGGGCATGAGTGGGGCATGATTGTAGTGGAAGGCATATGGTCTGGATTCGACATGTCGTCTCTTCGGCATGTTACTATGTTGCGTTCTATGCAACCTAGATCTGGTATCTTGCGCTGTCGGATACCTAGGTAGTCTTCCAACATCTGTACGATAAATGTCGTCTAATCATGACAAATACAAGAAAATCTTAAATTTAATGAAGCGAATCCTTCAGCTTCTAAGTTCCATTTTCCTCCCTATACAATATCAGGATCCTAAGCGCACCACAACTTTGATGTCCGCTGAGGGCTAGATACGCCTCTGAAAATACATTACTAAGGTCAACCAGTGTCTGTGGACAGCAAGGAGAGTCGTCACGAGGTTAATACGGAGCCGAGTCTCAGCCGAATTCCTAAGACCCCTTATGCCAGATGGAGTTAATGAGGCTAAAAAAATCTCTTACTCATGGCTTTCAAGATATCTCAACGCTCCTATATCAGATGCTCTTAATACTACATCAGCCATCAGAATTAAGATATCAGCTGATAGGTCGTTAGGGCTAGCACCTAAACAAGTATATGGACCATCTCTACTTTAACTTCAACTACGGCCAGTTCACGACATCTACTCCTCAAATAGATCGATTCCAATTATTCACATTAAGTCCAACGAAGGGATGAGAAGAGAAAGAAGCTGCTTCACATCAACCGACGAATACATACATACATACGATCCATCCGCCCATCCATGCTCCGCCGGGGTATTAAAAAGTAAATGGTAGTTATTAAAGGTGGAGCCACTTGGGCGGCCACCGAGTGAGACGAAGTGAAGAGAGGGTTTTTCGGTTTGAAAGAAAGGCTAATAGAATAGATACTTTACCATTATGTGGGTCGTTCTCGTCTCTTCGTCATTTCGCTGCCGACTTCGGAGTCTCAATATCCAACACGGCCCCGGACCCAAAAAAGCCCCTTTCATCGAGCGAAGGGATCTCCATTACCGAACCTTCTTAGGCTCATCTTCTGGCAAGTAAGATCGATCGTCTTCACCCTCCACTTCCTTCACAATCGTCTCCATCTCCCTGATCTGCCTCTCCAATTCCTTTTGGCCCATCTTCAGCTCCTTTTGGAAAAGCTCGTCATTTGGCTTCCTGTAGCTCCCACCCAGACGATCCCACAGCGTCGTGAACTGGCCGTAGTTAAAGTTAAAATAGAGATGGTGCATCGTGTGGCAGGCCGCTCCGTTGATTATGGGGCTGTTCGCTACGTATTCGCCGTCGTGAATCATTACGGTCCAGATGTTGATGAAGATGAAGAGGAAGACGTAGGCGAATTTCTGGAGCGGGAAAATAAATACGAAGGCGTGATACGGGATGCCCTGCGCGTAGCCATCCAACGGATGGAAAGCGTGAGAAGCGTAGGGTGTTGGCATGATCCACTTGTGATGCGGCTTGTGCAGTCTCTTATAGACCAACGGATGGTGCAGACCTCTGTGAATCCAATAGATGCAGAAATCCGTAAAGCAGATGAAGAGCGGGAATTGGAGGATGTCGTACCACAGGCCTGGCCCTTCGGATGTGCTGTCGTACATCTTGGAGTAGCCGCGGACTTCGGCGAGGAAGATGGGAGCGGTGAACAAGGCCATTATGGGGAGGGCGGCGTTTGTTTGACGGATCTCGAGCCGGATTTGGTTTTTGAGGTATTTGGGGTGGTGGAAGGTGGCTTTGTCAAAGATGAAGACGTAGGAGAGGGTTGCGAAAACGTAGTATATTACTAAACCGAACAGCCTTTATGTTTAAGTTAGCTAAAGATACAAGATGTACAGCTACAAGTCATGATTTACAGACTGCTTGCCGGAGATAAAGGCAAAGGCGGGTGAGATAGATGTGCAGGAAGTTGGGGAAATTAGGAAGGTAGATAGGGCATACCATGTAATTATGTACAAGCTGAAGGCTTGCCTCCTCCAATCATCTCGCGAAATCTGGCTCATGTAGGCATACTGCCGGGGTTGAAACTGCAGGTATTTGCTCGCAGGCTCATATTGCCATGTCGCCGGAGGATATGCTGTGGGAACCTCTCTTACGCTAGAGAAAGTGGCATTGGGACTGAAGGACGGGTTCTGGGCGGGGAAAAGAAACGCATACATGCGATCAAAGAGAAAGGTATCGAAGCCCTCAAGTACAAGATCCATAGCGGACGAGGCGAAGAAGTTGACCGCTCGGAGGTAAAATTGTTGGTGTGCTGATAGGGAGTGACAGGTGAGGTGAACTGGCGTGTTCCAGAACCCAATCGAAGCAAAAAACACACAATTGCAATCCAAGGCAAACGCTGGACAGCAGGACACTCGCGACAAAGGAGGGAACAGGAGTGGGTTGTATTTGTCGCTCTGGAGTATTGCCATCGGAGTAGGGGACAAAAAAGCTCGGCAGCGCTAATCTGCTTGGGGAGCTGTTGATTGCGCGTTGGGCCAACCACCGGAAGCAATCCGCCACCGCCTTTTGGTGACTAATACCATTCGGCACTCAGGGTTCCGAGTCAGCCCATTGTGTTCCTACGGCCTCGGCGTGAACGGAGAAATGGTCATCCGTTTCCCGTTCTTGATCTTCTTGTGGCCATACAGTTATTACAAGTCGCTTATATTCCATCATCTTCGCGATACTTGCTCGTCCGCAAGAAAAAGTGTGCCATTGGTGACCTTCGTCCCCTCGCTTTATGGTATCGAACCAACCGCAATGCTTTTCATCTGTGGTAGCTTTCGGACCTGCATATTTCCCTGCATGACTGGATTGGATGGTTTGATAGGCGGGGATCCTAACCAATGACCTGGCAAGTGACGATCGTGTACCGGGTCCTGCGAGGCTGAGAATGCCTCATCTCCGACTCGGGCTCCATCATCATTTCACAACCCATTATCAGATGCAATCCAAACTCCGGAATCAACAACTTACGTGGACTGCTTTTTGGCAATATCATAGGGAATACCACCTGCGATGGCTACAGATTCAACCGAGTACTTGGCCCAGTCTCAAAGTCTTCAAGCTCTTTTCCGTTGTTTACCAACCACAAGCAGGGCCTCGGAAATATTTGCAGACGCTGTACGGCCTTTCAATGACATACTCACTGCTAAGGAACGCGATGTTTTACTTCAGTTCCAGAATGCAGGTAGTATGATCAGTGATATTAAGTCAGCTTCTGAGAAGTATAGACGGCACTAGAATCACCCGAACATATGCAACATGGCAGATGCAACTACATCCGACAGACAATAAAACAGCAATACGGTCCTTCCCCAAAACGAGATTTGACGATTTGGATAATGAGCTACTTTTCGGAGATTATGTTGTTCATGACACCACTATTCAAGACCTAATGGATAGTTCAAATGGCATGTTTCTCAGGGCAACACTTCTAGCCAACTACATAGAATCTCCAGCACTTCCATCCTTTGAAGGCTGATGACCTTGCTTAACGCAAATCTTCTTGAAGGCCTCCCTAGTCTTGACAGCCGAATCTTTGACGTCTTGGTTGAAGAGTACGACAGACAAAAGCAAGTCGCAGCTGATATATTCAGATGGACATCCTACTCGATGAATCCTGTTGGTGTTGACGAGCTTCATGTCGCCCTAGCGATCACTCCTGGGGAGCCCACTCACCAATCTCACATGCTCACTGGCAATCTGTATTGCCCACCGCCCATCACTTGTGCATTGATGTCGACGAGCAAAGAACGGTCAACTTTGTCCACCTTTCGGTCATAGAATATCTGGAAACGGACATCAGCTGCCATAATTTCTTTTCGCTCAGGGATCAACATTCCATGGGCTCTAGATTCGTAGCTATATGCCTATCGTACCTTGTCTAAGATGTCCTGGAAGAGCCACTTCGGCCGCTAAAAAGAAACATTGTCCTCGAGACCGGTATCCCAGCATGTGGTGTTCAAGTTCGCAATGAGGGTGATTTAAGTGGAGCTGAAGCACGCAAAGAGGATGCTTTGATCGAAACAAGAGACTTTGTAACTAGAATGTATCCTTTCATCCGATACTCTTCATTGTGCTGGTCCACTCATTTAGTTCGGGCCTTGTTTTATCCAAACATTCCGACCACGACAAATTAGAAAGACGTGCCTCGCTAACGAGACTTATTCCAATATCGACAGCGCGCCAACTCCATAGCGTACACCATCCTCAACGAGTATTATCGAGTGATCACCATCGAGAGCCTTATTCAACTAAGTGGAAGAGCGAGTCTCGCCGAAGGTCATAGGTGCCGCTCGACGAAACGTGTTTTCCTCAAGGATCCATATACGGATATTAGCAATCAGAGTTTCCACAAACGGAGCCTTTGGGTCCTCAAACAAGTCTTGATGACTTGTTGATTCCTCTGCTGTCCTGCATTCTAGCCAGTGTGGAATATGGACCGTCATGATAGCGCTTTACCTAGGGATGTTTGATTTACAAGAGTGCCGACCGGGTACACTGCTCACCGTGATATATCAGCCCCTTCAAATATCTAGCTCCTTCGCTGCTCGATGACAAACACCAGTATGAGCAAATTAATATCGCGATTTTCGTCGAGTATTTATCCTCTTCTTTACCCAAGTCGAGATGATGTTGACGGCGCTGAGATGGAAGTATATTCTTCTATGAGAGGTCATTGAACTACATTTGGCAAGGTCGCCAAAAGTCTAAAGTGACACATGCATGTCACCTGGCATCGACGAATGTGAACGCGCTTGGCTTGGCTTGCAATCGACCAGCCATTCCGTTACGGGCACTTCTCAATAAAGCGCATCTCAACACCTCATTCTTCATG
The DNA here is from genome assembly GCA_000467715.1 of Hysterium pulicare CBS 123377. NCBI lineage: Eukaryota > Fungi > Ascomycota > Dothideomycetes > Hysteriales > Hysteriaceae > Hysterium > Hysterium pulicare. The sequence goes on from AJFK01000705.1 coordinate 21,012, forward strand.
TAGCTCTCCACGCGTCACGACAAACGGCATGGCGAATTGCAACATATCACAGTGCTGATAAGCTATCAACGCACACGACATTTTCGCGTGTCTCTTTTCTCGGGTCCATACTAGCCATGATAAGCTCTCAAGAGTTCCCGGGTTTCTGGGACATCACGAAACACGCGGAAATGTGGGGATGGAGTAACCAAGGCTGGTTGATATCATGTCGGCGCCGCCTCCTCGGATACCCTTCGTTTATACCTATCCTATCAGATAGCTTCGTTATCTTAAAGCACGTCATCTCACCAATGAATGCACGATGTGATCATGATGAGGTCTTCTGTGTACCCGCACATTATTCGCTTCGGATTGCCCGCTTGCTTGCAGATGGGGCTTTTTGGTGGGGAAATCGAGCGGAATCTTGAGGTTGGACGGAGATCTAACCCCGCTTTTCCTGATTTGGAAGACTATAAGTTATCGTCGACTACCAAGCTAGGTAGGCAGAGTATTTGAAGATAGGCGATAACAACGAAAAGCGTGACGATCGAGAGGAACTTCCTTCGGGTCGCGGGGGATGGTAATGTAACCGTGACGCCCACCATTTATTGATGATCTAATTACTTACCCGTCCGTGTGGCTTGAAGACCGGGTCGTATGTACATAGGACGGAAGGCTCCCCGAGAAGGGCTCGCACGTCGGAATCTGTAAGTTTCACTGGCGGCTTCCGGGCGGAGCTTTTGAAGAATGACGAGACATCGAATTAAACTTAGACTGCAGGGCTACTGCCACGATGTTTATATACAGTTTGGTGTTTCAAAGAAGTGTGGAAAGCTAGGAAACCAGGTTTTCGATTCGGTCTCTGCGTTCTAGGTTCATGTGTGTCTGATGTGTTGTGTTGCCGTCAGTTGTGATGTCTCATACTTAGTTCTACCCGGATAATGGGGATGGATGGATGGGTTCACAGCGGTGTCCCGAAACCCACGACACGCGGCAGAGAACAGCACTAGAATTTGGTCACCATGCCACAGCATCAGTTAGATGAGTGGGTGATGGTACGTTGGTTCCCGGGTTATGGTAAACTCAGCACGTATGTACGTATGCAAGTTCGAAAAATGGGAACTGTATACTCTTTCCCGATGCAAACCAACCTGCAGGATCTGAAACTCGTGCCGGATGCCTCGATCAGAGTTCTTAGTTTGCACGTCTGATGTCCCATTCCAAGTTTGAAGTATATGAGAAAGCGGACTGGTGGTTCTGGAGAAGGTCATCCGGAGGATTTCGGATTGGATTGCGCCTCAGTATTCTATATGGATAGTGCCAGGTTGAAGATATAGAGTGGAGCAACAGCTAAACTTTCGAGCATGGATTGCATGCATCATAATAGATAGCACCGCACATAATCCGGCCCGCAAGCCCTCTTCTTGGAGAGTCCTAACCTGGGTAGGGTAGATGGAGGAAAGCAGCTCGCTCCTTCACATTTTGATGCGATTCGCGAGAGGGACTCTTAGTCCTTCCGTGCCTAGTTCTTTTCGCTAAAGAGAGGAATCTGACTGGTTGCGATTCAGAAATCTTGGGATGGAATTTATCAGACCGCTAAACGCCTGCTTTTGAAGCGTTATTATTGTGGATTGTTTCGGGCGAATGAGGGGGGAGAAGGGATATGTGGTATTGGAAAGGTGTGCTTTCTAAGTAGGAAGTCTAGTGTTGAAAGATGCAAAAATATGGGCGATGCGATGCGATGCGGTGTGAATGATCGATTTCTACAAAGATTTGGATTTGAGGCAGGGGAGAAATCTCTCGCAACTTCGTCACTGTAATCTTCATCTCTAGACATTGCAAGAATGGTCCGCAATCCACCGCCTCACTCTGCCTCTTCTCTGCACCCATCTCCACCCGCGACTTGACATCGCTTAACCCTACTGCATGCATGATTGCAGATCCCCTCCTCGCTTGAGAACAGATCGCATATGGTGGATCCAAAAACGCGTAGAAAGAGTTGGCAGGCAGAAAGAGGGGTTATCAGATTGTTGGGATGTCGCGTATTCTAGGTGGTCACGATAAGCATCATCATCCATCCCTGCCGGCAAAAATCCACCCGGTCCCAGAGATCTTGTCTTGGGGACGCACGGGCTCCACTCTTTGCTCTCCGTATCAAGTAATTACTCCGTAGGGTGGAACATCGCATCGATTCCGAAAGCCTCACCGTATGATGTCATCGTCAGAATCCGAGTTTCGTGAAAGCCTCATTTGAAGCTTGAGCGAAGTGGTTCGTGAAGAAGGGGATGTATCGGCGATGTGCAATGTGTATGTATCGCGAAAGTTGGCAGACAGAAAATGAAGTGTAGCCGCGACGTCGTTGATATCATTCCCCTGCGCCTGCGCCACGATTCAAAGTCGGCCCCCAACTAATTCCCTCTGTATCTATCGTGGAGTCCGCATCCCCACCGGTGGAGACGAAGGGCGGTCGTCACCCTTCCCTTTCCGTGTCAGGCCTTGAGGATCTGATATTGTTGCAGCATCGTCCTTTGAAAAGATCGATAGTCTGAAGAGAGGGAGCTAATCGACGGAGAACGAAGCATAGTTATCAAGAGTGTAGAGAACTGTGGGTGTGGCGCGGCCAAGGGAAGCTTGTTATGAAAAACCATCCCGCGGAGAAAGCGGAGAGCGGAGCACGTGCTCTTTATCAACAACCTCGCTGGTTTCTGATTGGATGGGGGTTTGCTTAGCAGAGAGGTTTACCACAGTAGTTCACTGTTTATGAGAGATAAAGTGTGATAAGAGATGCGCAGGGCTTGCGCAGGGGCTGTTGTTTGTATGTATCGATCCCGTCGCAGAACATCAACGTTTGGCTATGACATTCTTGATAGATGGGGCTTGATGCGATGTGGTGCTTGTGTGCGTGCAGTTTGCATATCGATACAGCGGAAGCGAGTAGTGGAGAAAAATTTTCGGGGCTGCAGCAGTTATTGGAGCGCATTGCAGAATGAAGTAAATGCAGATGGAGATCCACGCAGTCGTGCAAAAGAGGAAAGAGAGAGTGGGTTGGCGTCGAGTAACTAAAGAGAAGCTTCGCAAGTTTGATAGACGAGGCAGGCGACGGCAGACTGTGACGGGCCTTGCAGGGTTCTGATCGAGCAGAACCTGGGGTTAATCTTGCTCGGCCTAGCCGCGTAATGCGATCTGTCACACCTCGTCATGTACATGTATATGCCTAGTTATTCTCAATTATTGAAAACAACAACGCGTTTCCAAGGTATCCGGATGAATGTACAATAGATACACGGGGCGGAGAGGTCGTCCGCTCGTATTCGTAAATACATCAGACTAGGAAGATAAAGCATACGATAGATCGGATAATTTAGGATTGTGCAAGGAACGTTCAGAACGTAACTCCTTCCGCATTCAGCAAGCTTCAAATGGGTATACGCAAACCTCTCTCTCCTCGAAACCAGTGCAAAGGAGGGTAGGTGTCAAACAACTGTACAAAAGTCCGAAACAGAGGTTTCGATCACGCCGCAAAACAATAAAAGGGCCCAGCACTGCACTAGATCGGGCCCCCAGAATGCCTCCCCGCCCAAGATGCGACTGCCACCCGCCCGCCTGCCACCTCACCAGGGGTGGACTTTGTTGTAAGTTACGCCGTAGACTAATCCAACCTAGGGAGCCAGAATAGAATGGAAACTCCGTTCAAAATCACAACTACTGTGCCCTAACAACTCCTGTCTCAAATGTCGTAATAAGATATCACGTGGTCACGGCCGTATATCTACAGGGTCGTCTGTCGTTCATAACTGCTCCTTTTAGTACAACTTTCGCTCTGGGAAGACCATGTCGCCGTAGCCGTTTGATTGATGTTGATAGACAGTCTCCATTGGTGCGCTGAAGTCGTACCCGTCGCTAGCTTTGTGTGTAGCATCGGATGATAGCGATGACGAACGACTGCTTCGGTCGCTTCCGGCCTGATGCTGAAATGAGCCGTTATTGTAGTCTCTGTGCGATGCGGTAGCTGTAGAAGAGTATGATGATGCTGATGAGACAGCCGAGGAAGGTGCAGCAGATATTCTTCGGTCTTTGCCACGACCTTTGATGCCTTTATTGGAGTTCTTGTACAAGGATGCGAAATACTCCCACAATTCCTTATCCTGAGCTGTCACCGGGTCACCTTCACGAATGGAAGCGAATTTCTGCGTTAGATAGCGAAGAGTTGACGCGTGGAACTTGTTTTGATGAGACTGTGTATCGATTAGCTTCGAAAAATCCATCAGATTATCTGTTTTCCTAACCTTCAGGTTCCCTAACTGGGTGAACTGTTTACCACAATCGTCGAGTCTGCACGTGAAAGGCTTGATTTGTTGATGGACGATCTTATGGGCTCGAACGTTTCCACGCTGTGCAAAGGTTTTGCCACATATGTCGCAATTGTACGGTCGTTCGCCAGTGTGTCTTCTTTCGTGCGTCTAGAATGGTCAGTGGATATAGTTATGCCAGTTTTGGGAGGGTACTGACCTTAAGGTTACCGAGCTGAGAAAAGCGCTGCCCGCAAGATGGCTCTTTACAAAGCTAGACTCATGGTCAGGGATCAAGGGACGCCGAAGGACCAATATTGTGACTTACGAAAGGTTTGACACCAGTATGAGCGCGAGTATGGATCTCAAGATGAGTCTTCTGGTAGAAGCTTTTGTGGCAATCTGGCATGCTGCACTGGTATCGCTTCTTGGACTTTTGACCGGGCTTCGGCTCGTCGTCCTTCTCCTCTTGGTGAGCGACGGCTACTTCAGGACCAAGTTGTGGTTGTGGCGGTTGAAGAGGCAGAACCTTTGTTGCTTGCTGTGGTTGCTGCTGTCGTGGTTGTGCTGATTTTGACTTCGATTGAATGGCCCTCATCAGAGTGTCCACGTCGGTTGAGAAATTGATACCGGTCCCGTTACCGTCCGATTCAGAGCTGTTGTGTTTGTAATCATCGCCGTAATTGATGTCGTTGAAAATTTGGCTTGGTTGAATAGGCGAGCTGGTTTCGGTCTTGACCGGCGGAGTTCTCTCCGTCATATTGAAACCGTTCCGGGCTTCTCTCACGGTTGGCAAGGGCTGTAGTTCGGGAGCACCAGGAAACGTTGCGGCATGTGTCAAGGTCGGCTGGTAATGCACGTTGAATGCTTGCTGCATGTTGTAGGGGTTCACCGAAAGAGAATCAAATGCAAATGCTCCAGGCTGATATGGAACAGAACTCGTGATGGCATGGTTTTGGAATATAGGCATGGTCATGTCCAACTGCGTGGTTGCTTGGAAAGCTCTTGAAGTCGGAGGGTTGGTCACTGTCCTGCTGGAGGCATCGTACGTAGGCACCAGGCCTGACATGTTCATGTTCGGTATATGAATAGCGGGATCTGATCGACGTTGCCAAAGGGCAGTATGCTGAGTAGCAACAACGGCTGCCATTGCGGAAACAAGCGAGCGAGCCAGACGGGAGTCGGCTGGTTTAAGATATAAAATGCCTTCCTAAGTCGGATGGTTTGGAGAGTTGGGCGGATGTGGGCAGCAATGGCGGGAAGGGCCGAGAGCTGGTGGGTATAGGCCTCAAGACGGCGTGGAGAAGCGATATGTAAGTGATGAACAGAGCAGATCGAATGGCGTGGAGGTATGTGGTCATGAGAATGAAAGATATGCAAAATAGCTTGTTTGGACCCAGCGTAATGGTTGGGAGAAGAGTTTGGGGGTTTACATATAGATGACCCCGATGAGATTTCCCTCTCCTCTACATCCCACGAACGGCAAGGATGACGAGCTTGTGAGCGCACCGAAGAGGCTAGAGACAAGGCATAGGCACGGAGATCGAGAACAGTGGTGCTGCAACCAGGATGGACTCAAGCACCTCGCTCGGCCATGCAGCCAAGGAGGTGATAAAAAGCCTGCGAGGGCCGGGGCGTTAGTGAGTCCTGGGAGGCCATGGATGAGGAGATGGGGGGCTGGCGCGGGCGTTGAGATGGTCGCTGAGAGAGCCTGTCCTGCTGTCTCCCACAGCTCCAACCCGCCAGCTCTGATCGGGACGGGGCAGACTGAGATGCGCCAGGGCCATAGCTCCAGTAGTGTGAACGGGCCGGGAAGGTGGCTTGCAAGCCTCTACGGCGGCCTACACAAGGGCGAGTCTCAGGAGGACTGCTGGCCGCGAGAGAGTGGGGGTTGAAGCTGGAGTACGCCTACATCACTCCCCATTGGGCAGAGCGCTGACGGCCACTCAACACGCTTTATCAGTGTCGGTGTGAGTTAAGTGAATGGTTCTGTCCGCGACTTGCGAAGGGACTGCCCTCATCCCGGCGGTGGCCACCAGTCCAGCTCGCACGCCGCAGAGATGGGTGGTGAGGAGAGGGATGAAGGGTGTTTTCATGGCGGGGCTGCACCTTTACGACTTGCCCAGGACTTGACCGATCTCGCGCAGTCATCAGCTCCTCCCCACGAATTGGATAGCGAAGATCCAGCCAGGCGACGCCGTCTCAGTGGGAACGCATCCCGGTGCGAATCTTGCGGCTTGGGCCCGTATTGCCAATTTTCCCTCGCTGCCACCCTCTGCGTCTGCCTTCATCCCGAGTCGCTCCCCAGGAAAGGCACGTGGGCTCTTCCACACACGACAGACACCACCGCAGTCCGTGGATGACGAGAATGGCGGGCTGGTTCACGCGGGACCTTGGGGCTCTGCGTGTCGCTCAATGCGCCTCTTGCGCCTGTATCTGTCGCAGATTGGCAATAATAGGCCAATTTGACGGCTTCGCTAAAATTTAGGTAATGAGGTCGGGGGCCACGGCTGGAGCTGGAGCACGTTTCCGTCCTCGCTCGCAACATGCTGGCCTTCACCCTCGATGGTTAGATCTTGAGGCATAGTGCCACAGGTAGCACGCTCTAGCAAGTAGACCCTGGGTTGTCAGAACGAACAGCGTGACGGGAGTAACCTTCAAGAAGGGGCTTGGGAAGGGCTGGCGGCGACCAATGCACTGGGATTCCAGCGGAGGGGGACAAAACAAACTCGGCCTTTTTCTCATGCGCAGCGAGTAATGTCCACGACCTCATATACACAGGCCTCTGCTTGTACCTGCAGCAAAGGCGAAGGAGCAACATGCCTATCCTTAGCAATCGCACGATTCAATCTCTCAACTACCACTGCTCTCTCCAACGCTACCTTGATCTCTCCTCTCTCGCTGAGCGCCGCTTGCAGCTGAAGCGGGGGCTGCGACGGGGATATACCGTTATAGAGAGGCAGCCAATCGAGGGCGCAGAGTGAACGAGCGTCGAGCTCTGTGTCTGGCCCTGACCTCATTTTGCGCACCTGAGGTGTGGGCTCCTTGGAGAGCTGTCCTGTTGATCGCGTTTCGTCACATCTCTTCTCCTCACGCACCTGGGCAGGCATTATCCCACCAGAACGGTAAGGTTGGGTGAGCGAAGCAGCGAGCGACGCTCTGGCTGCTCCCATATCTGTGCTCAGATGAATAATGACATTACTCGTTGCAAAGAGAGCGCCCGAGCCTATCAGCACTGCCCTTGCTGTGGCTGCTTGCTTAGGTTGGGTCTGGGGGTCATTCCCGGCCATCCACCCGCCATGGGCCCGCATCTATTCTCCGGCAGTGTCACGCCTGCCCAGGTCTTCGGGATGTAACTTGCTTGTCACCTCCCCTATCTAATTTGTTGCTATGCCGCGCAACACCCTCATCGGCATACTATCGGCACCACTCAGCGCCTCTCGCTTCATATATATCCCAATACATCGACCTGCAGAGCCGAGCCTGCTCCACCAGATCCCTAAAGCTTTGGTGCTGCCTCGACTTATTCCATACCCCGACGCAACCGCCATCGGAACGAGATCCCATCGCCTCGTGATGCTGAATGCTTCATCTTCGCCCAAGACACCTCTAGACAACCACTGGGTGTGGCTGCCATGTCGGGAACGCGAATGTGCACGGCACCAGCAGCCAGTTTCAGTTCTTTTGACCGCCTCACAGCCAACGTCGACCCATTACCACCGCCTTGGATCCAGGCAGGTGCGCCATGGTTCTAGAATTCCGCGTGGCCAGATGTCTCTGCGGAAGATCATACGACACCCGTTTTCTCACGAATGCTTGTAAGCTCATCAATTGCTGCCCAAAGCCCCCTAAATGTCAACGTCTATCTCCATCTTCTAGGCCTTTTGTTAAGTGTTGTATATGCAACAGCACCTCCTAAAAGGAGATGGTATCTCTCAACTTTTCAACAGCTTAGGCATGGGCTTGTTGTTAATTGCATTATTGTGACGGGGCCTTCCGTGCAAGGATCTCTAATCAAAGATACGAGTGCAGCAGTCATAACAAACGATCGTAAAGACTTCGAGTTTCGTATAGAGCATGTGGCAAGGTGGGAAACAGTCTTAGTGTTCACGTTACAACCACTGGAAACGCCCTCCGAGGTCGATTTGAGACCCCCATTTTACTATGAGCTAGGGTAATGATTTCCATCTCAGCTTCAGTCATTAGCCTGCCTAACATGTTGGCGATATCACTGACGGTATTGCACATTTCTTTTCTTATGTCTGTTCTCGACCATGTCGCAATCTTTAAGTGAATGAGGCAATACATGCCGGTTCAATATGGTGAGGTTGCGGGAGAGAGGCTACTCCAATGTCTCATCTCGTAATTGTCTCCGGCTTCCATCAGGGTGCAAGCGCGCCATGGCGACATTCCACGATTTTCGTTCAATGCCTGTACTGGATTGCTTTGGGTGAGGGTGTCAAGATCCGTATAGGCTGCCTCATCCACGGAGAGCCCCCTTATCAGATAGATCAGAAGATAATGGTGGGCTGTAAGCTTAATAGCATCGGGCAAGATCTGTTCCCAGTTTTCTGTCTCGATCCTGCCGGACGTCCTTGGGTTACTGAAATCAATATCCAAATCGGTGGACCTGCAGTAGTTTCAGACACACAGCAAGGAAGAGGCGAGGATATCAGTAATTACAACCGCCAGTGCCCGACTGTATTGCAGCCCTATCTTATGCCTACCCAAGAGATTTTGAGCAGGCACACCTAGATCTGGCTGGGGTGGGTAAATGTTAGAGGTTGAAGCTGAACGAGACAGACCAGGATGTAGATATTGATACAAGCACGAAGACGACTGTCATCACGTAGGATCGAAGCCAATCAGCCCCATGACCAAGGATCAATTAACAAGAGGCGCCTTCACCATCCAGTCGGATGCTGGAGTGGCGTTCGTCAAAGGTTACACAAGGCCCCAGGTAATGGCTGTAAATAGGATCTAGTCCCTTGCATAGTACCAAGCGAGATGTCAGCTGCCACATCTCAAACAGTGATGAACAAGCACTCAAGCATTCATGTTTGGGTTATTGTGACAAATGGTGCGTTTCCTCTTCGGGTGAAGAACACGAAGCCCAATTACCTCGGGGCAATTGACCCGAGCTTGGCATGAAGGCTCAACAATTCGACCTCAACACCACGAATGCTTGCAACTTCTGCCACCAGAAATACTCTTCGAACAACAATGTGCTCATCTCAATCCCTACAGAGTCGAGCTTCGTTTCTAGGCACCGTCCAATCTGCTTTCGCTGTCTATGATGCAACATGGGACCCCCACGTCCATAATCAAGCGTCCCCACCTTATGTCTCTCGTGAATCCATCAGCATTTCGCTAACGAGAATGTCCAAAACACCTTTCATCTTGGATGCACGAGCACCAACCCCGGATCAATTCCGGTTTCCGCTTTCTAGTCTGACAGCTGCGCACCCACCACCGGACGATCCCCATCTAAAGCGCAGACTTCGTCCCCTTGCGTTGGATGTGGACCCTGTCTTCTCCAGATCTCGCTTTGCGTCCCACAATCTTGCCTGCTTCCCTGCTGTCCTGCTCTGTGACGTTTACCCGCGGAGAAGCCTTTTCCAGGCAGATTCGCCTCTTCCAACGCTCAAGCCCACCAGCCTCATCTTTCAACTCTCCATCCTCAATTTTGCCACACGTGCTCTCTCCTCGTGGTTGTATAATGTCATTGGAACACTTCAAATGATCTAGATCATGAACGGAACTAACTGAAGAGAAAGTTCTGCTACGTCCTTCAGATCAATGCATCTCTTGCATAAGGAGTAGGTTGAGTGTTGCATAAAATAGCCCACCAATCACACTGCGTCGCTAATGGCTTTGCCTGGCTCTCATTGGGCTCAATGCTCTCAGGTGTCGGCAGCAAAACCCCGATACTTCTCACCGTCAAATCAATTCCAAGGTTGCTTAGAATCTAGTAGGTATTTGCAGAGTTTTGATCCTGGATAACATTCATCACGTTTCATTTCCTTTCTTGATTGCAATTGCAGGTGGCGATGTTTTGGTCGGAGACTTTGGAAGCCTCATTCTTTGAAAATTTTGAAGATGTTCCCAGTAGGGAAGGAATCGTCGTATCTTTTGCACGTCAAGTCGCCTCTCTTACAATGCGAACGTCAAATGTCAGCTCTTGTTTTTCAAAAGTGGATTGAATGCTAGCATATCTTGGTTATTGAAGATTGAAATGATGTAGCCCATTCTTGGTCCTCACTTATGCGGGCTGCACCTTCCACTTCGCGTCTGACAGTTCCCATGATCCATCACTCTTTCATGTCATATGTCTTTAGCACAAGCCCTCAAAACGTTCACGCTCGGATGCACTCTCTTCCTCGACAGCAAGCCATACGAGACGGGGAAGTCAGCTCCAGCTTCCGGATATGCTCCAAAGCTGCTCTGAGACTCGTGGCCATCCGGTCGGTACCGTGGGACCCGCAACAGAGCAATCTAGAGGCAAGCAGACCGCCCAGAACAGCAGACTCCCGGGCCGGCCTCAGAGAGAGTTCTCAGTCTCGTATCCTAGCGAACATGCTGGCGGTCCACAATTCTGCGCGTCCTGTCACACGGCTGCCAACCAGCCGTCACCCGTGAAGGATCAAAAGAAAGTCACCCGTCGCTACTCATCCCTTCATGGTGTTGAAATCCAAACTAATCCCTATCGATAGACTTCTCTCACCCTTCGTAAACGCCATGTTTCATGGTACGTCGCGTTGACTGCTCAGCCTCGAGGGAATCGATTTCTCGGATCAAATCATTCACTCACGTTCCCGAGTCACGGTTGGTCGGGCACTCGGGCGCGGCTGGTAAGTGCATTCTCTCAGCCGACCTAGTCCCCAGGGGTATGCATCTCGAATCTTCTGAGTTCTCATGTTTGTTGCATGCATTGTCCAATACAAGCTAACGATATGTCTGAGCAGGCCTAAACACGCCCGGTCGCATTTTCCATTTCCGACCTCTGCCATTTCCGGTACCCCCCACCGTGCTGTCTAGGATTGAACTAGTAAGGCAGCAATGAATATCGACACCCACTTTGAGCAGGCATCCACCACGAGGGTAGACTCGTCTTGCAGTCCTACAAGGTCAGGAGTTAGGACTCAGAATTAAACTTGGACGTAAGAGGAAGGCACAACAGATACTGCCAAAGAACATGCTAGGAGACTTGAAGCAGAACAGAAGGCTTATTCAACCTTGTTGGTGGCAGCTTGATCTGTACAGCCGCGCCCTCGTACACTCCTCGCTGCTTGGCAATGGCTACAGATGACAAACAACCATCTGATTCCACTTGTGTTGTCCTGTCGAACAAACGGCTACACCCTCTTGATGGTTCTATACAAGGGAAGACTATTCGCAGCTCTGACTAACAAGCCACAGAGCATACCGCCCAGAAGGAAGGCTCAAGGTCGACGAGGTAGACTTGTCAAGGTCTGTGAGGCTGGTTGGACTCCTGCATGCACCCTTACACTTTCAATCCGAGAAATGATACAACATCAATATCCATCTGTTCTACATGTGAGCACGACCGATTCTCATCGTTCGCTCTACATGACATTCGCCTCTATGAGCAAATGCGGCTCCATTACCCCTCGAGACTGATCCTTCCTCATGATCACTAAAACCGCTTCGTTGAGGGAATGGATAGTCAAGGAATAGACCATACCTCACTCAATCCGATGGGCGTCAAGATCATTGTCGAATCACCACTGTGGTTCCATCAGGCGGTGCTCGTAGCCTCCTAGCACTCCTAAGGGGCGATTCTCTTTGCTGTCTTCAAGACTGACAGGACGTATCTTCGTAACAGAAACAATTCTCAGACCCAGATTTACTACGATAGCTTGCTGCCATAGTTCACTTCTCGAAGAGACAGGATATTATCCTCGCTTAAGCAGAATATTCAACTCATCAACTACTTGTAAGATCTTCATCGCCCAATCCAGCTTTCTTACTTTTTAATTCATCATTCTCACCTCGTTACTTACCACATGATCTTCATGTAGAAGGTAATTGTTCTCGACTTAATAGCATACTAAGGGATAGTGATCACTGATCCAACAGCTATATCCTTTCTTTTAAAAACACACGAGGCTCTGAAGATTAGAGAATTTTCAAGAAGGCGCAAATTCTCAGTTCGCAAGAACTGCTAAGAGGGTACGTATTGCCAATAACTCTAGTGACTTGACTCACGCTCTTTTTACCACCTATTCTCATTTCCGTCTTGCACCTGCTCATTAAAGCATCTACTCCTTAAACGTTTCGAACCTCCCCACAAAATCCTAATTTCGATCCTCCTCAATCTCAGAAAGTTACAAATCTCGAAATTTCTATCCTCACTCATCCCCAACCATTTCGAGATTCCGATCTTAACAACAACAACCTAGGTTCTACACGTTAAATAACCTCACTATTCCAAGAAGGCCGAACTACATGGCCTCTTTTTCCCATGCTCTTTCCTTCTATTCAGAGGAAGGTTTTTTTTTTTAAAAAAAAAA
>AJFK01000706.1:0-58858 GCA_000467715.1 Hysterium pulicare CBS 123377
GAACTACTCGAATTTTTTTTCAAGAGATCCAGGAGGTCTCCAGATTTTCAAGCCACCCAATCATAATCCGGAAGGCCATACTTATCAGTACCGGCAGCGGAGCCGCCGAAGAACTTCTGAGCATATTCGAGAATATTAGTCCAAGCAATAAAAGCGAAGATATTGTTCCGCAGCCAGATCCCCCAAGCTGTCTGCGGCGCACAGATACTGAGAACCATGGGCGGAATCTTCTGCATGTCATGGATGATGGGCCTCATGCGCTCTTCGTAGCCCTTGAGCCCTGCTGCAAGATCGCCTTTGTGCTTGCCAACCTCGCCCGCCAATACATAGGCGCCGGTCATGGCGAGGGTTGTGCCTGTGCCTGTAGGACCCGGTGCATAGCCTGCATCGCCGACGAGGACAACACGTCCTTTATGCAGGCTAGGAACTTTGACCTGGACCATCTCATTGGCGTAAAAATCGGTTGAGTCCATCATGGCCGCCATGACCTCCTCTGACTTCCAGCCAGCGCCCTTGTAGTGTTGAGCAATAAAGCGTTTGAGCGCGCCTTCCCCCTGCTCCATAGCCTCGCGAAACGGAAGGGTTACGTCGCGTTTGTCACGTGGATGAATGCTCATCAGGAGAATTCGATTTCCGCCTGCTGGGTCGTTGTGGATAGTGAGAAAGCGCCCTCCAACGGCGCTGTAGCCATGGCCCACTTTACTTCCCTTGACGAGGTCCTGCTCGATGGAGAAGAAAGCCGCCCAGGAGTTGACAGGGTCGATGTAGTCTCGGACACTGCCGCCAAAACCCATAGCTCGAGTTCTTGAGGCCGCGCCATCACAAGCAACGACGAGATCGTATTCTGAAGTTGTCAAGCCGTTCGCGAACTTGACCTTGATAGGTCCATCGTGGTTTTCGTCCTGCTGCATCGAAGCGACCTGCTCGCCGAAAACATACCGCACATTCTCATTGTCCTTGGCTAGGTCAAAGAGAATCCGAGCCAGATCGCCGCGAAAGATCTCGTACTCGGACACAAGCGACTGCTGATCAGGATTTCCAGTTGCTCTGATCATCCCATAGGGTCGGCCATGGTCGTCAACAAAGCTCACTCCCTCCAACTGCGTCGTTCGGGCTCGCACGGCAGCTTCCATGCCTGGGATCTTTCGCATGACGGTGACGCCGGTCGTGCGAATGTCGATGCCTTGGCCGTTGGTGCGTAGGCTGGGGAAGCGCTCGATGACGGTGACACGTGCTCCGGCTTTGGCGAGCCAGTAAGCTGTCATGGGGCCCGCGATTGATGCGCCTACGATAAGCACTCTTAGTTGTGACATTGTGTTCGACCTGTTCTAATGTGGAAGAAACGGCTTGAGGATTGAGCTGTAAAGTTGGCCTTATATGGTACAGTGTTTTGTGGTTGGCCATCAATTCAATGCTTTTGTGGGCCTGTTATGAGTATGGGACACAATTCAAAGAAGTACAGAGAAGGGAGACAGGGGTTCATCATATGGTAGATGGTGAATAGGGGCCGCGAGGAGATCTGTTGAATGGGATTTGATAGAATATGTGAAGGTCGCTCGCGCCGAAGGTGTAAGATTTCGAACTCTGCTCACAGCTTTCAGTCCGCGAGGCCTGCGACTCTAACCGTGATCCTGTGCTTGTCCGTAGGTATTCGAAAGTGATGACGCTTTGACCTCCCCGTTTCGGATGGTCACGTGCCTGCTTTTGACACTACTGTGCCAAGGAATCTGTCGTCGGCGCATAGGCCGCCTTTTGGTTAAGGCAATAATGGCGTGTCTGTAGGCTATAATGTTGCTCTTGAGCCTTGTTATAGCAAATCGCCTAGGTATGTTATCACGGCTAGAAATTACATAAGATATCCTTACAAAAGCTATTTTGCTGGCTTTTATAGCTTTTTTTAGTTCTGTAATAGAGTAGAAATATATCGTCTTGTTGCATCTCAACGGGAACATGGACGAGGTATCTTGTACCATCGAGAATCTTAGAACTTAACTCGGTAGGGAATAGGAGCGGCCATGAGAGGAAGAGACCAATCGGCGAGAGGAAGAGCATGTCAACAATCAATCAATCAACCAGTTATTCCGCGGACACATGATAAATATCAACTCGTTTTATTCAGAACATAATGATGACAGTAGCAAGAGCAGCAGCGAAAAATACCCTTCAAGAGACCGTAGTCATGGATGTCAATAGAACTCCTCCGCCAGCGCAGAAGGAAATAGACAAGGAAAAATTGAAAGTCCATTTCCCTTGGCCATTCCAATCGCCTGCCTTGCCTGCCTTGCCTGCCCCCCCTAACCGATGATAGCAATCTCTCCAATTCAATCCTACACGGGGGCTCGTGACGGGGCAGGGAAAAAACCTAAGTAATATCTAGATAAGCTTTTCTGTCGGGGGCCAAAAGAAGCCAGAGTTGATATCATCCACAAAAAGGGGGCCCTTTTAGTTGCTGCAATAGAGGTGAAAAGGCAGAGATAACAGAAAAGTGAAAATTTGTCGTTGGGTAGGACAAATGTAAACATGCATTTACCCCGCTTAGCTGGCTTACTCTCTCGGGGGGGCATTGTCCCGAGGTTTTCAAGGTCCGTTATATCGTTCGTATCTGGACAAGTTCACGTTAGCCAGGTGATGCATGACGACTATGCAAGCCAAGGAGAAGACAGGAAAGTATGAGAAATGGTTTGGTGGGGAGGAGAGGGTTGGGGTAGTGTGGTGTGTGGTGTGCGAGTTATGCGACTTCGCGGGCCAGAGTTGGTTCAGCAAGCGGCTTGTGGATTGTGCATGGGCGAGCGGTGCTTGCATTGGGGGCTTGACGTGAGATCAATCTTGCATGCAAAGCTGGGGGATGGCCCACGCCACAGCGCACAATTGCGCCCACGCCACCATGCCACCCTGCCCCAATTCCGGTGACTGCTAGGCGAGTCGGCTGCGTGGGGGTGCGGAGCAGTGGGTGGTGATTGCGTGCTCCGAAAGCGGTCGCGTGGGGGACGTGTGAGCAAGCGAGACGCCCACCAGCACCCATCAACACTCGTTGCAATCCCATGCGCACGGAAATACGAGAGTTGGAAGGCCATGCTGTAGAGCCTCGGGCAAAGCTTGTCTCGTGATGCGGCATTTCGAGATGCGCGAAATTGTGATGCTGAGAATTGTTGGAAATATCACTCACCTCCAGATTCTGGCGCGCATGTCGCCGCTGCCCGTAGCGAATATGCCTCCTGTTGGGCAGGGAGCAACTGAAATAACTGTACAAAGGGATAAACGTCAGCCTTCGATAAGTCCATACTTTGCTAATCTCCGTCGATGAACACGTTCGAGCCCGTGTTTTGGATCCGTGGGATTTCGGACTTTAAATCGCCACTGTTGATACTTACCGGAGTTCTTGTGGCCTTGAAGCATAAGCTGGGCAACGCCCGTATGCGGATCCCAGAATTGAACGCCACGATCCTTTGAGCCACTGAGCACCCATTCTCCATGGGGGGTGAGAGCAACGCTCAAAACGAAGTCCTACAGGTGTGCATCGTTAGCTCGACTCTCTTAGACCATCTTTGCACGAAGTATCTGTAGATATGCGACTACTCACCTTGTGGCCTTCGAATGTCCGGATGCACTTTCCACGAGGTGGTCCGGAGCCAGGTATCGCACGTGACAGTTCCCACATCTTTATCGTCTTGTCTAAACTACCACTGACCAATCTGTCTCCAGACGGGGCGAAAGCGACCGAGTAGACGCTGTCCTTGTGGCCCACATCACCTTCGAGTCGTTCAACGAGATGACCGCTCTGGGTATCCCATACTCGGACACTCTTGTCGAGAGAACCAGCTGCAACGAAGCGGTTGTCTGGAGAAATAGCAACAGTCGTAACACCGTCTTCGATAGAGAACTGGGAAAGTTGGGTGTTACTACCAATATCCCATAGACGAACAGTGCGGTCACCACTGCCAGATGCGATGAACCGGCCATTGCGGGAAAAGTCCAAAGAGTAGATGTCCTGCTCATGACCAGTGAACTGGTGCTTGATGGTGCGAGATTGGATTTCCCAAACCTGAACAATGCGTTAGTGACCGACCAAAATCCAAACCCGGAATACCTCTGGGGCACTTGAATAGTGCGCCTGTTCACACTTACCCTAATGACTTTGTCTTCCGCACCAGTAGCCAAGTAAAGGCCATCGGGACTGAAGCAGACGCTTCGAATATAGAGATCGCCGTCTTCCGATAGGGACCCGTCCTGGAGGTGAGCAACCAATTGACCAGTTTCGACTTCGAAAATTTGCGCCGATCGATTGCATCCGGTAGCAACAAACCTTCCATCAAGACTGAAACGGACACAGCACACCACACTCTGATGGGGTAGATTGTGGATCAAATCCACATCGAGTACGCGCCTCGTACGTGGGTTGAAAACGGCATACCAATCATTCCCCTCCTTCTTATAGTTATCCGGAAGCTGATCCACTTCGAGGTCAGCAAGGGTGTTTTGTTGAAGCAAAGACACTTGGTTGTTGGCCGACATTTGGTTTTGGTGAGCATTTGGCGGAGGCGTTGGCCGTGGTACTTGAACTTGAGGAGAGCCTGGGTATGGCGCCGCTGAGTTTTGCTGCGGCGTCGCTGGACCAGGAGGTCCACGAGGAGGGCCGCGCTTGCCTCCTCCAGGAGAAGCAGTTGGTTGTGGTACTTGTCCATAACCTGGAAAATAAATTGGTTAGCATCGTCTTCTTTTGAACAATAAATTCTAATCGTCTTCTATCTCTGCCGTATAACTCGGATATTCGCTTCAAAATTGTAAACACATACCATTGACAGGAGGACCTGACGGATATCCGCCGAAAGGTGCATGTTGTGGTGGTCCAGGCGCCGGATTCAATCCTTGTGGGGGCATGTGAGGTGGTAGCCCTTGGGGCGGAGGTGCTTCTTGGGGAGGAGGAGCAAGACCAGGTCCACCTTGAGCAGCACTTCCTGCCATGATTCCACCGAATAGGTTGGCTGGGCCGTGGCCAATTGATGGTGGTGGTGGCTGCGAGGGGCCGTGATGTTGTGATGCTTGGCTTCCTCCACCGCGAGCGTCTAATTCGCGTTGCAGACGTGCGATGTCATCCTCATATCTGGAATTGATTTATCAGTCTCGACCCATTGCGCTACTGACACAATCCGAACACCATTGCGGACTGGTGGGCAGGACCGGGAGTTTGCCAGGAGCCAACTTACTTTGCCTTCATTTGCATATGTGTCTGCTCAAGAGAATACACCTTATTGCGAATCATTTCCACCTCGTTGATTTGTTGGGCGACTAAAAATAGAAACAATTGTCAGTGTTCGCTCATCATCAGGGTCCGAATTCGATCTTGTAGATATTTAAAACGAACAATGCTTGGCTTTAGGAAATATGAGATATGAGATATAGAGAACTCTCGTATCTCTTTAATCGCTTTAGCATTGCGATCCCTTAGATTACACTCTTGCTGACCACCCAAAGCGCAGGAGTTGAGCAGCGAATTTGGACTTACGTTGGTTTTCATAGTCACCAGTCCGGCGGTTCTCATTTTCGAACTCAACTCGGATCTGATCCAACAGCTCATTAAGCCTAGAGGAGTTCGGTCCTCCCTGAGGCACCATGCCACGGTGAGCGTTATACATACTCCTGAAACTATTTGTTTGGAGTCGAGAGGAATAGATTCAGGCTCGCTGCAGCTGAGGACTGAAGGAAGCTGGCTGAACAGCAAATGGGGTTTCTGAAGCGCCGGATGGAGATCGAAGGGGAGTGCTGGAGTTGACGCCGCGCCGCACACTGTAGGCCGAGGGACGCGAGATGCGAGCTTGAGTCGCGCACAAGGCTGAAGATTGTGGCACAGCGCAGCCTCGGCGGTGAAGATACGGAGGAGGGCGAAGGGTGTCGACAGCGAGATGGAGGGCCACAGCTGAAGGATGGAATGGCGGGTGTAGTTTGCGATGGGTCTGATGGAAGTGCGGAACGAGAAGGACGTGGACGGTGGAAAGAGAGTGGCATTCGGTGGGAGAACCTTGATCCCCAGGAAGGCCCACGGCCGCACCGCCAGAAAAGTGGATCTCCTGCTTGGCTTGCGGCGGGAAGAACTAGCCTACTAGACCGAAACCGACCAAGGGTTCCACGGCATCCTGCACACGCCAAGAAACAACCAAACGCCAAACATGGCTGCGTCTCTTGCTCCACCGCCGCACCCACATCACGATGGTCTTACAACCGCAGCACACGGCTCCGTGCAGCTGCTGGCCGGAATCCTTCTCGTCAATATCCTGCTTCTGCGGCCTTGCGCATTGCTCTCGCTTTTGGCTGCACACGATAGAAGACCCTGGCTGAAGGCTGCTCCGGGCCCAAGCGAGGCCATCATTATCCCTGCTCTGTCTCCTGGTCTGTGGACAGTCCACATCACGTCTAGTCTTTCATGCAGAACGGGAACACAATAGATGAAACCACGTATGCTTGGTCCGTATACGAACATCTCATCCGAAATGTATGACTTGCTCTGCATGCGACCTTTTGGACTCTCAATTTGGTCTTCCTACCGTTTTTAGCCTTGTTGGTAGTAAGGTACGAGCTTTTAATATCGTTCGGTTTGCAGACAACTGTTAAAGTATGGAGGCTATCATGAGCCTGCACGATATCTAGCGACAGTATAACTCGAAGTACATACGTATTGGTTGGACAGCTGGATGGTTCGCAAATCCAGATGCCTTTCTGCCTTTTGAGTTTGCCCCGACGGCGTTCATTATCCGCCCCCAATGAAACCTCCGTGTGCCCATTATTGAACTGCGAACTCACGCATGAAAATCAAGTCGGTTCTACAGGCGGGACAAGTATGCCAAGATGCTTTCACCACGACGAGAAATGCAAGATTGCGCTGAATCGACGTTCTCCGGACTCGTTTACAAAGTGCATCTTGATGTCAAATGGCGGGGTGCTAAATACCATCTTATTGGGCGATTGGGAGAATAATGAAGCAATTCGGCATGCCAGGCGATAGCTAATAATATCTTGTTATGTTCACGTGGCGACTTGAATCTGAACCACAGATACCTGTCGGGATCGCTGGCCCGTGCTATGCTGCGGCCTGCCCTGTACTCCTGAACAACCAGCAAGGAGCAGGCGCATTCGGATCTATGTATGCCTTTCCGCTGCACTTCTAAAGCCCACTAGATGTAAATGGCGTATAAGCATTACCCCGCTTTGGCATGTGAAGACGCTGGGGGCGCTCCTCACTATGGCTTCGAATATTAGACGGATCTTCCCTCTCCAGACTTTTCGGACCTCAAAAATGGCTAAAAGTTCTCGATGCCGTGATTGTCCAACGAGCACTTACGATGGCATCAGGCCACAAACAGGTCTCGTTGCTGCTATAGCACTACCGGAGGGACCCGCCGCATCCGCATCCTCCCTTAAATTCTTACGTCACCGAGGAAGAGAAACAGGCCACCCAGTCTTTACCAAAGCGAACATGGGGAGCTCACATACAATATCAAGGATTGTGCTGTTCGATTGATCCCAGTTCAAGCTCAAACTCGAATAAAAAAGTCAAATACTACAAGCGCTTTTATCAGCTTTATCTAAAGCCGAAGGAAACAATCTGCGATGTCCGCAACTCTTAACCTCCAAAATCCAGACAATGCTCTATCACTGACCCAGTCCTCCGACAACCCAAATGAACATACGAAGGCTCACGAAGCAAAGACTCACCATGATTTTGAAGTGAAGTCTCCTACTAAGCAGATGATTAGGGCCAATGAGAAGGAATTCGGTATCACGCTACAAGTACGTACTGTACCTACCTCGAAATATTTCAAGCGGATGTAGCTAATCTGGTCTTTTCAAGCCTGTGTTTCTCGGGATATCCGCAAGCGTGGGGTTGGACGGCGCTGTGGTTGTCGGATTTGCCTCCCATGATGGCACATATAGCATCGATTTTGCTGTCAACTCGATTACAGCCTCGTCTTCCGGAGATCGAGCCAGTATTCTTGCTGATCACTTCATTGCAAAAATTCGAGCATATGAGGAGGAACATTACTACAAACCCGTGGGTGCTGGGCTAACGAGGGCGGTTGTGCACATGAGTCCACATCTCCCTTCTAGACTTTGGTGGGAATTGGATATAGTCCCGATGGTGTTTGACACTGGCTTGGAACACGTCGATCCCAGGAACAGGGAAAATCACCATATTGATGTCGCGGACGATGCTGATACTATGGCAAGGAAGTGCTTGATGTAGGGCATTTACCTGAAGAACTTGAGATAGGAGACTGACATGGTCTAGGTGGTTTGGTCCTACTATGCAACCGCGCTTGCAGGTTGGCCATCGTAATCAGGTTGAAGTCGACAGTGGAGGCCTGGTACAGATATCCTGCCTTGAGCAATACCCGCAGACAGTCCACGAGCAGACGTGGCAGGCGACGATGAAATATGCAAACTCTGTAAAAGAAAACAGACTCAAGATTGCTTTCTTTAGTAGCACACCCCAAGGTGGAGGGGTAGCATTGATGAGACATGCTCTAATTCGATTCTTGGGCAAGCTCGGGATTGACGTGAAATGGTAGGCTCCGTACTCCGGTCCAAGACACTGAGCAAAGTACTGACAAACGTATCCAGGTATGTTCCAAAACCTAAACCGGAAATCTTCCGAATCACCAAGAACAACCACAACATTCTTCAGGGTGTCGCAGATCCCAACTTACGCTTGACCGAATCGCAGATACAGAAACTAGACGGTTGGTGTCAAGAGAATGCCGACCGATTTTGGATTCCCAATGGCGGACCTCTTGCGCCTCGTTCAGAGGGCGGCGCAGATGTTGTCATTGTTGATGACCATCAGATGCCTGGCTTAGTTCGAATTGCAAAAAAGATCGATCCGAAACGTCCGGTCATTTTTCGAGATCACATTCAGATCCGCTCTGACCTAGCGGACCAAGAAGGTACTCCGACTTCAGAAGTCTGGCGTTGGATTTGGGAACGCGTCAAGGATGCTGAAGTATTCATTAGCCATCCGGTCCCCGAGTCCATTCCAAATTCTGTGGACTTCACCAAGGTTGGGTACATGCCTGCCGCAACTGACTTGATTGATGGGCTGAACAAGAAGATGGGACTATGGGACATCCGGCATTACATGCACGAATTCAACGCGGATTGCCAGAGGATTCGCATGTTCGAATTGCAATATCCTAGGCGCGACTACATTGTTCAAATTGCAAGATTTGACCCGGCTAAAGGCATCCCAGATGTGCTTGCATCATATGCAGAGTTTCGCCGTAAATACATGAAGGACAAATCAATCGAGGAGACACCACAACTGGTCATAGGCGGCCATGGGGCTGTTGATGATCCTGATTGCAACATGATCTATGATCAAACCCTCGAGTTGTTGGAAACGAAGTATCAAGACATCCGTTCGGACGTGGTAGTCCTGCGCATAGGGCCTAGCGACCAAATGCTCAATTTGCTTATGTCGAACGCCAAAGTGGCCCTGCAGCTCTCTACCCGGGAGGGTTTCGAGGTCAAAGTTTCGGAAGCACTGTTCAAGGGTGTCCCGATCATCGCCACCAAAACTGGTGGTATTCCGCAGCAGGTACAGCATGGCAAGAGCGGTTACGTTGTCGAACCTGGCAATACAAGTGCCGTCGCCAAATGGCTCCACCACCTCTTCACAGACCAAGATGACTACAAAAGGATCAGCGAGTACGCAGCTACTCACGTCAGTGACGAGGTTAGCACCGTTGGCAATGCGCTTTGTTGGCTCTATCTTGCGGACGCACTCACCAAGAAAGAGATGACCGCTCCCAACAGTGACTGGATCATCGACATGGCAAGGCAGGCTGCGGGGCTCCCATATTCTGATTCAGAAAATCATTTGCCCAGGGATCCAAGACTACACGTAGCCATTCCTGCCGAATAGAATCCAAGCAATCTTTTTCATCTTAATAGAACTAGGGAGACATAGAGAGGTTTTCAGGAGTCGAGGAGGAAGCCTTGATAGAACTTCATTTTTCCTTTGCTTGAAGCTGGATAGACCCAATGAGACTCAAAGGCTATACAAATAGAAGTGAAATTTTTATTTCGCTCCTTGTCCACCTTGCGTGACACTGAACCCCACTTAGATTCTTGGAGTTGGAGTTTGAGGCTGGAGCGCGGATAGGGCCGACAATTCGAAGGTCGCTCTTCTTTCCCTCATTACGCCATCGTAATGAGAAAGGCAATTACCCCGTGCATCAGATAGATGCTGCACAACTCACGCGACATCAAGCATGTGGAGACAGTTTCCTATCAGCCTCTGGCGTTTATGTGTGATGTAGAACGAACCTTTGAGACACATCTAGAGGTCACTGCAATGATCATCCGTCTTTTAACGGATGGCTTGCAGAGCCGCTGAGACTAGGAAGCGCTTGGGTGACATCCTGGTCTCCCAGCCTCCTTCTTTCAACCTTCAGGAGCGGAATGTCTGGTGTGTTAGAAGATGAGTGGAGCATAGCAGAACATACCCTGTAGAATCCCCCAACATATATGTCTATACGCATTGTTCGTATCTCAAAGCCCCTTCGTGTCCACCAGCATCCCGTATCTTCTCTGGGGGTTTCATCTGATGCCTTGGAGATGAGGCTCGACGTTAGCGCGACATTCCAAACACGGCCTACATACTAAGCCCATAGGGAAAGGCTCACCCGCAATATCTATAAGCGCCCTTGGCATTGCCATGCTGCATCCTTTACGCCCCCCATACTTTCTCCAGACCGTTTCTTGCACCTATCCAATCATGAATCCTTTCCTCTACTTCTCCATGTAAGCATATACAGCGGCCGTTCGCTTTCTCAAACTCCCCTACCAATCAGCTTCTGCCACCGTTAGCGCCACCAACACACAAAACCACTACTTGTCCAACATGACCGTGCGGAAAGCGAGTATCCATCCGAAACAAGGCCTCAGCCATGCGACCATGCGGGACGGCGTTATCGGTTGCAAGGTGGATGGTCAGCTGCACGGGCTACAGCCAGCCTTATTGGACCACGAAGAATCACCATGCGGTCCCCCCCAGGCAGTAAGCTATAAGTCAGTGTTAATGGCATGTCCCTCGTGCTATGGTTATCATACACCCGTCTTTACTCTTCAGTTACTGTCTACCATAGAGTTCTGTCTTTTCCAGGCATGCGTGCACAATCAAGCGTTATCTTTCAATTGTAAATATTTATTTTATACTTGCATTCACTTCCAATGGCCACCTGTGTTGTCATGGCCACCCGTGAGCCCGTCTCCAGGAGTACGACTCCGAAGATCGTAACTATCACGAAGACTGTCACTAAGAAATCTTCGGCTCAATCGATTCGGAGTACATCCAGATTAGCGAGCCGACCTACCATCGACTCTGTTCAAGATTCCCCCGGCTGGGAACATGTAACCGTTCGTTCGCCAGGCTCAGAATCTACGCACGAGAGCATCTACTCGGATGGAGAGGCCTACCAATCACCTCGACTCGCGGCACATCTTGCTGGCTTCTCTCTCGGGACTCATCTGCGGGCACCCTCAGCTGAATTCAACCCGTTGGTCTCTCCTTCTGCACCCCCGCAACAGCCAGGAGATGAGCTGTTGTATAACCTTTCAACGGAAGCACGACCTGATGAGCGTATTTTCCACCCTCCGTTCCAGAACGCCCTCAACACCACCAAAGGGGAACTTCGGGAAATTTCGCTGGCGATCTGGGGCTGCACAGCAGCTCATCAAGTTGGCTCAGACCTATATACGCTAAGGCAGTGGGCTCAAAGCCTTTCCGAGTTCGAGCCTACGAGGACTCGGACAGTTGGTCTTGTTGGGGATCCTGGAGTTGGTACGCTATGTCTCAACGTTGGAACTTCTGCAAACATTCCACTCACTGTTCTTCTAGGAAAGAGCAGCCTTATCAACTCTCTTTTAGACCAGACTGATCTTGCAAGTTCGGTAAGGTCTTCAGTAATTGTCACCACTTTGTAGGAGCTAACAGGCAGCAGACTGGTCAAGGTAAAAGTAGCACATGTGTAGTTACCGAATATCGGTTCCGTCCAGCTCACCATGACGAGCCTTTCGGAATGGAAGTTGAATACATGACAGCCGAAGAGATTAAGGAACTCATTGAAGAGCTTCTGAGGACCTTCCGACAATGCTACGTCCCAGCTTTCGAAGAAGTTAACACTGTTCAAGAGCAAACAGAGATCAGGGAGAGATCATCCAAAGCTTGGGATACACTGCATTCTATGTTCCGAAACCAGCCACTGATGACGAAAGAATTCTTATTGGAAAGCCCCACAGAGGCGGAAACACCACTCGTTAACACACTCCAGGACTGGGCCACAGACTTCCTTAAGAGACGCCCTGGCGGGCGCGAGGCACGTACTTGGTCTTCGACTGCGAACAACATTGACGAATGCACCGATAAGATTGATGCCTTCATTAGAGACCCCGTTGACGAAGGTGTGCCTGCACTGTGGCCATTCGTTCGGGTGGTTCGCATCTATCTCCGTGCCTCTATCTTGCAGACGGGTCTGGTCTTAGTAGATTGCCCAGGTATGTTCGTCAAATATCATGAAATATTTGCATTCTAACCGAGACAAGCGCTTCGAGATGTCAACTATGCCAGAGTTCGTGCTATCGAGAGATATCTAAGGAATTGCCACGAAGTTTTCGCAGTGACAACGATGGATCGTGCTTTAACGGACCAAGGCATTGTTGACATTATTAAGAGAAATGGAAGACATCGTCCCCTACGAATCATTTGCACGAAATCAGAGGTGGGTTACGAAGGATCTTTACATGACATTATGTCTCTGACGTTCTCGCAGGCTATTAATCCGCGAAATGTTGAAAGGAACTCTCCCGAAGTAGCTCTACAAGTCAGGACGTGGCGCCAGCAGATTGAAACCCTGAATAAACATGTCCGGCGATGCGAAGCGCGGAGGAGACGAAGGATGCCCGGCGCATTGGAAGAAGAAGCGCGCAATCGGTAAGCTAAATGATGACGTCTGGGGACCTCACGCTGACGGTAGCTAGTGATGTACTACAGGAGATGGAGTTCGGGTTGGTCACACCACGTTCTACTCCAAGTGTCCCTGCTAACTTTTGTCAGCCTTAAGAAGTTCCTCATCGAGCGTCGAAATTGCCAAGTTGCAACCCACCTGATTGAGAAGTATGCTGGTGAGGTACAGCTTGGCGATCTCAAAGTATTCTGTGTCAGCAACAAGGACTATTTTGAGCACCGTCATGACGAACAAAGCCGAGCTGAGAGTCGTCTCGAATTGAGTGGTATCGTCAATCTTAGGAAATACTGCCATGCTATTCCTGCAGAAGCCCAATTTGCCGCGGCTGCAGCGTTTATCGAACACGATGCGCCTGCATTCATCGGATCCCTTCGCCAATGGGCAGTGGCCGGATCTGACCAAGTTGGCATGGAGAAATCTGCAGAAATACGACAGCTTATGAAGAGTTTAGAGGAGGTCTCCATCAAGAAACTTGTGCTACCTACGTCGCAGATGCAAGTTACGAGGACGAATCTCAACCAGGAGTTCGCATCTTCTATTGTACTCCCCATCCGAGAAAACCGTGAGGAGTGGAGAAGTGCTGCCGCGGAAGCTAGCAAAGACTGGGCGAAGGTGAGTTTTCTCGAACACTTTTCCAGGCTAGTTTACTGACAGAACCAGTGGAATGCGAAAGACTACGCCGCATTTTGTCGAAGACACGGAAACTTTGACTCTCAGTCCACTGGCGCCCATCGCTGGAACGAAGAGCTCATTGCCCCCATGCGACTTCAATTATCCAGCAACTGGGGTTTCTTTCAAGAAAGCGTCGAAGACAGCAAGAAAGAGTTAATCGATGCTGTATGCGATGTCTTTGAATCGATATGTGATCCGCTTAAAGGTTAGCAATCCCGGCTTCTACCACACATAACGACTGCTGACAGGAATTAGAATATGTGGATTCAGCACCAAACGCACTCCGCAATTTGCTCGATAATGTTGGACCACGCCGAGACTGTATCATCCGTATCATTGATGCAGGATTCGAAGATCTTATCGAGGGTACCTCGTATGTTTTCCAAAACAACTGCATATCTTCGTGCTTGGTATACTGATCTAAACTAGACAAATTGAAAACGATACTCTCTATGGCCACGATAGCTCCTATACCAACGAAATCATGCTCTCGGCCTATCAAGCTTGCAACCTAGAGCATGGTAAGTCTAGGACCTTCAATGAGATCTTGATCCGGGAACTGACTTGGAATCAAACAGGCCCGGAAAGCGACGTAAACCGCAAAGACATCATATCAAAACACATCAATACCTCTCGCCTCTTCCCCAAACTCTCCACAATGGTCGAGCGCCATCATCGCACGTTCCTTCGCGCAGCCTTCGATGCCATGATCGGCGAAATCACCCGCGAGGTGGATAACTTTGTGCGAGACTTACACCTTGTCGTTTTGGAAGATGGAGAGGTCAGCGAGGCGGGTCGATATCCCGATTTCGCGAGGAGATTGCGAGTTAGACTTGTACAGGCGGATCGAGTCCTCATGGACTGTAGTGATGCTAGTAGGGAGTTGAGGACGAGAGAATGAGTGTATCGGGGTAATCAAGGGAAGCTCTGCGGGTCTGGACTCCCTATAGACAGAAATGGGCAATGATTGGTTAACGACTGTACAACACCTTTCACTTTGAGATGTACATATTCCGGGGAGGGGGGCGTTAGGAGGCTTTGGAGGCTTAGGATATAATGTAGAACGTACAATATAAGGAAAAGAACATAATTGGACATATCAGCGTCCCTTAAGCTATTGGCCTTGTGGATCTTGTAGAGTTCTCATTTTAATCCGCGGATTTCAAGATTCGTATCCATTCGAATTCACTGTTCCCAAAAGATCCCTCCGATCTATCCTACTGCAATATCTCTCTTACCGGACCCGTCCGGGTAACGCTCACTACAAATTCTGCGCTCCCCCTCTTTAAAGCGCCACTCTACTTCGCCACAATACTAACAACATCCTCATCACTAACCACATGCCCCAACCCCACCCTCTGCGGCACATGCCTCGCACTCGCGCCCCAAACAAGCGCATACTTAAACGTCTCCTTCAACGTCCTATGAATCTGATCACAAACATCCTCAATACTACTCCCACTCCTGACAATCAGGGCCTCGCCAAAATCGGGATCTACGCCCTTTCTCTTGGTATAGAGTCTGATGAGACGGAGCTCGGTCCAGCACCGCTCCACGACGTCGGAGATGCCGAGATCGAGCTCGCACGACATGACGCAAGTGTTGGGTTCGCGGGCGAGGGAGTCGAGGTGTTGGAGGGAGATGGAGTCGATTTTGTTGTAGACGTAGAGGCATTTTATGTATTTGCGGTGGTCTTTCATTATTGTGTCTATGAAGTCGTCGACGGTTGCTTTGGGGGTATGAGTTAGAAGAGGGCAGGTAAAAGAGGCAAATAAAGGGGGCCACACCATTCTCGTCTCGTACAAGCACTTCGCAATTCAACATCTTGTAGTCGCGGAGGATGTTGTAGAGCATTTTCTCGTCGAGGTATTTGGGCGTGGCTTGGAAGGTTATTTTCATGCCACCGGCCTTTTTAGGTTTGAGGTAGATGTTCCTAGTCTTGGATCAGCCCATCTTGCCATTTTAGGATGATATACGAACGTATGCTTGAGAGGGAAAGTTGAGAAATGAACACTTACGGTGGATCCCTATTCAACCTAATCCCCACAGCTTCCAATTCCGCCTCCAACAACCTCCTCTGCTCCGCCCTCTTCGTCGCATCCAGAATCATCAAGATCAGATCGCTCGTCTTCGCCGCGCTAATGACCTGCCTTCCTCTACCCTTCCCCTCCGCCGCTCCCTCAATAATCCCCGGCAAATCCAGCACCTGGATCTCAGCCCCGCCATACTCCAATACTCCTGGGATGGCAGTCAAAGTCGTGAAAGCGTAGGCTGCCACTTCAGATTTCGTCTTGGTGATTTTGGAGAGGAAGGTTGATTTTCCCACAGATGGGAAGCCGACTAGCGCTATACGTGCGTCGCCCGATTTGCTGACGTCGAAACCAGTGCCGCCGCCTGAGCCGGCACCGGGAGCGGGTTCGAGGAGTTGGGCGCGGAGACGGGCGAGCTTTCTGTCCTCATGTTAGTTTGAGAAGCTTGGAGAGATGGGAAAGTTGGCAGACCCTTTTAGGAGACCGAGATGATATTCTGAGGATTGGACATCAGTTCACGTATTTCGAGGGTCGAGTTGGATAAAGGGGGGTGACGCATACCTGTTGCCTTATTTTCTGAGATATATTAGCTAAGATGCTATTCAATAGTTGGGGGTAACATACTCTGCGTTCTCCTCATCTCCTCCTCTATCCTACTTGCTGTTAGCCACAATGCCAAGCATAACTTTTTTGCGGCATTTCTTACTCTTTGATCTTCTCTGTTATGTTCACCATCTTGACCTTTGATACAGAGTGTGATCTTAGACTTGATGGCTTAGAATTAGTGAGGCTGCTTTTAAGCGCCCGTGCACTGCGAAGAGTTGAAAAGTCGCGATGGGAAATCTGGGTGCTGAAGTATCGATTCTGCCTAAAGAGGCTTAGCGCAGTTGGTAACAAATTTCTCGATACAGTGCGTCACGAAACGCCAGCCCTCCGTGAATCCCAGTCCAAGCAAGCGCCACAACGCCACCTGCTGGTAAAAACAATGCCACGACATAAACTCCCTCCGTGCCACCTTCATCCTTTTCCATTCTCTCGTCTCTGTGTACAGCCGGGAGCAGTATGAACCCCTTCTCCAGTAGCCCACCATGGCCAGCAACACATCATGAACTTCTGGCACACTACCACGCTCAATACGATGCGGATATCGCATCAGGCAAGTTCGAACCATTCATATATCCATGGGGAGCTTTTGGTGCATACTTCGTGATTTTCTATCTTCTCATCCCTCACCAAAATCGTCCTTTGTTACGTCGTGTTCGCTTTGTTGCTTTTGCTTGCATGGCCGGTTTCGCGGCATATTCTATTATGTATACCCGACAGAGGAATATGGCGCCTGCTTTTGGCTTGGGGTTGATTAATGCTTGGGCGGTTCTGTGGATGGCGGCGATTTTAGTGTGCAATGATGCACAGACGGATTTCTGGAGGATTGAGAGGTTAGGAGGGGCGATTGGGAAGAGGAAGGGTGATATAGGCGAACAAAATGGAGGCGCTGCTCCTCCTCAGAAGAAAGACGATGGAAAGACGGATTCCCAAAACGGGACGCTTGTCGAAAGTCACACCCAAACTTCAACAGAGCATCTCGGCCCCAGGCAACGGCATGGTGCTTTTGCATGGCAACCATATCCCTTATCACCCTTCATCGAACGTCTCGATTGGGTCCTCGACGTCTTCTGCAACTTCCGTGGTGTAGGCTGGAATTGGCGTATCTCAGGGCTTAAACCGCCACCGAAGCACGTTCAAGAAGAGCTCTACAAAAACTCAAAGTCCTCGCCCCTTAAAACTACCTCTCACACCAGCCAATACGCAGTACACGTGTATGCAGATCGGTCCGAACTGCTTCGGGCGAACTTGAAGATACTGATCGCAGGCTACTTCATGCTGGATGCACTCAAGACCCTCATGAACCACGATCCATATTTCTGGGGCCTGACAGAGCGATGTCCCCCTCCTTATTTCCCAACTCTCCTGTCCACTTCTCACCCTATTATCCTCAGGATGTATCGTCTCACTATTTCTATGTTAATGGTCAAGTGGGCCCTCCAAACCATCTTCTCCCTGGCGCCCCTGTTTTTTTCCGGTCTCCTAGGCTCCGAACTCATCGGCGCACGCGCCGAACCATGGATGTATCCCGAAACATGGGGCTCTTATTCCGTAGTTTTCGATCGCGGACTCGCAGGATGGTGGTCTAATTGGTGGCACCAGACTTTCCGATTCGCGTTCTCCGAACCCTCGAGGAAGATGATCGAAATATTTGGCTTGAATCCAAAGGCTCCAATTGCAAAGCTGATCCAACTAGTAACAGCATTTGGATTGAGCGGGTTCCTGCATGCTTGTGCAAGTTACACACAACCAGGCCCCTCCCGTCCCATCCTCGGACCGATTCGATTTTTCTTCCTTCAAGCACTGGCTATCTTCCTCGAGACCCTGGCAACTACCGCAATTCGCCGTTCCGGCTTCCAAGAGCGCATTCCCAAGTCGCTAAACCGCTTGTTCACGTTCATATACGTGCACATATGGTTCTACTATACTTCTCCCCTCCTCTGCGACGATTTCGCTCAAGGTGGTCTTTGGCTCTTCGAACCGATTCCGATAAGCTTGTTTAGAGGGCTAGGGCTTGGAGTGAAGGGAGATGGGTGGTGGTGTTGGGGCCGACATGATGAATGGGTTAGGTGGTATTCTGGAAATAGGTGGTGGAAGAGTGGGGTTAGGTTTTGATAGATAAGGGTCTAAAGACAGCGAAATATTATCTAGAAATAGGAGAAGAGCAAAGAGGTAGTAGATATCATAGAGATAGAGAAGATTCAAGCATGAGCATATGTCAGAGCTGAGTAAGACAATTTACTAGAAAAAGGATAAGCTCCATAGCTCTGAAGGATGCGAACTGGATTTCTCACGTGTCCCACAGCGTGATCCTAATCTGCAGGCCTCAGCAATACCGCAGGAATGTGTGAGACTCAGCAATTGGAAATCCGACAACAGCGCTCTACTTCAATAGGTGTAAGAAAGGGATATCAGAAATATACAGCAACTTTACACTTAGAGATAGGAGAAGAGCCAAGAAGCATTATTTTGAAGTACGAATGACATTCATATTAATTATGAGCTTACATAAGAGCTGAATAATAGAGTCCAGCAAAAGTATTAAGCTCCATCCTTCTCACGGAGGCCAACTCCAATCAACACGTGACACAGAGCCCAAAGATACCCAGCACAGTTCAACTTAACCACAGTAGACCACCAAACACAACAGAAGTCTAGCCTAGATACAGAACCCCAGAATCCAGAAGCTACTCCTCCTCATCCTCATCAGTCCACCTGCCACAAGGCACACAGACCAGACCCTCAGCAGCCAGCAACATGCCAACAAGCTCTTTCCAGTCCTCATTATCCAGGACAGCTCGCTGGAGTCCGCCATTCCAGCACGCTCCGTGGCGGGCGGCGCGGCGGAAGACCTTGTAGACGTATTTCAGGCCAGCAAGATCAGAGTCGACTTCCTCAAGCTCGCGGTCCAGATCAGCGATAATGAAGTCCTTGTCAGCAATCGTAGTATCCTTGGCGGCGATGGCAGCCGCATGCTCAGTGTCCTTGGCAGCGATTTCGGCATCCTTCTCTTCGAGCTTGCGCTTGAGGGCTTGCTCGCGAGTCTCGTCGGCGAGGGTGTCGTATTCGCACTCGAGGGACTTGGCAGAGCAGGTTGCGCAGGCAGGACGGGCGCCATCACACTACACAGACGTCAGTATCAAAATCTGGGCTTGGGGAAAGGGGGGATAGGGCTTTACCTTGCTTTTACGCTTGCGGCAGTTGCTACAGGCTGCAGTCACCTGTTTGCGCTTGGGGGTCGCTTGCTCCTGAGCTCCAGTGGCTGCTTTAGACTTGGTGACACGGCTGGCCTTGACGGCGGGAGCCTTCTTGGTAGCTGGAGTGGTCTTCTTGGCAGGGGTGGTTGGTTCAGCGTAGGAAGAAACGGAAGCCTCAGACGAGCTGCTTGATGGGACGGCGACAGGGCTGGAGCGACGGGCCCTGGTGGAGTAGCGGATCTTGGCCATTGCGGTTGGTTTTGGATGAGATGGTATTAAGGTTGGTTGATGATGAGATGGTCGACGAGCTACCGGAGCTGAGACCGAGATGAAGAGATAGTGAACGGACTGAATGCCGCTCGGTATTGGGAAACAATGAAAGGATAAGAGCGGAGGAATACCGACTCAAACCAAGAAGAAGACGAGGCGCACAGCGCTGTGAAAGAAGAAACGAGACGAGAAGAACGTAACGGGGAAGCTCACTGAGCTGTAGATCGAACGAGTAGGTGACAAGAATTGAAGGCGCGCAGCGCACGAGAAAGTATTGATTAGAAGAGATGGAAAGAAGAAAGTTGTCACAAAGAAGAATTCGTCGAGAGTGGGTTGTAGAAGAGAAGAAGAAATCGGAGGAAAGACCGCATGAGAGCTACCTTATATGGACTGGAGGTACAATAGCAAGAGAAGTCCATTGTGGAATGGATCGGGATTAGCTCCGCTGCGAAAGTGTGCGTGAATAGAGGTTGCTATTGTGCGGCTGCTAGCTATTGTTGGTGAAGCTGTTCAATAGCAAGGTGGGTGACCAAGCGTGGTGAAGCGTGGTGTTGCTTCGAATCTGTGGAACATCTTTTTTGAAGGTTGGCGGCGGCATTCAGAACAGGACTACATCACGGGGTTTTTGCTGGTACAAATCGAGCAGGACTTTTAAGTTCGCTCAGATTAAAGCTGGCGCGCAATTTTTGCCCTGAAAAATGAGCGTTTGTAGGTAGAGATGGCCATGTTGAGATAGTTACGAGCTTTCGTGGTAGAAACATTTCTCACAGCGCCCAAGTGAACTGTTGCCTCCGGGGAAATACCGTCGTCTCTGGCATGTGATGCAGTTGGGCGCTCAGACTCACATCTTCCTATTGTTCCCGCTGATGATAATACAGCGGTTAGAGAACGTTCCAGCAGGGCGAGAAGCAAAGAGTGTGACTCTTACCGAGAGTGTAGCGATTGGAAAGTCGAAGAGTAGAATAAAGTTTTTTGGAGGCAAGATGTGAGGGAGCAATAAGAAGACTGAAGTTGAGAGGTATTGTCGACGGATGTAACAGAACCGAGACGACATCATCTCCCACGCGGGACGCGAGGTGAGGGAACTTACTACGAGATGAGACATTGAATAGAATTAAATGACTACTTTACTGTGCTGATCGCTCTGTCGCCGCGTTCAACTTTCCAGGTCATAGAGCAGACACCCACCAGTTCTGAAATTGTACACGAATGCCTTCCCGCCTTCGCCGCTTCTTACACCTCCACCGCTACTTTCTTCCTTCCACCGACTTGCATAGCGCAAAAGTAGATCATGCAGTTCTTGCAGGTACTTGCGCTCCGCCAGCGGCAAACTCTGTATCACTCGCCTCCAACTATCAGGATCACTCAGCCTAGTTTCTTTAATCAATTCCATCACCTCCTCTTTAGTCTCAACCGCTGCAATCGGTGCAGATTGAAACGAGTCGAGCAGTTGTGACGAGCGCGACTGCGCAGCTTCTACGATACTCCACTTATTCGACTTCTTGGAGCGGTGGGCGGCCACTAGTACGTCCACTTTTGCCTTTGATGCAGACCCTGCTGAGTTCGTCGGTGAAGGCCCTGTTCGAGCGAGAGAACTATGCTGACTGGAGCTCCCTTCTCTCAGCTCTCGATCTCTTAACTCGTTGCGCAAATAGCTGAGGAGGTCGGCGCTTCGAATATCAGTATCTTCTTTCTTACCCATACTCTTAATTTTCAGATCAGGCTTGTCGCTTGTAATGTTATGCTTGATGATGATCATCCAGCTGTGCCTTTCTTCGCGGTAGTGACCTAAAAGCTCTTCTGGAGAGTGGGCATCAACAGCTAACTCTGCAGTATAGCCGTGGGAGATCAACGTTGCAACCATGTTGACACCTGTGGATCTCAAAACTGCAGGGTCGAAGCTGGCAACAAGACAGTCGCAACGCCGCGGTGTCCATGACATGAGTGGAGCATCTTCTTCAACGGGTTTTTTCAAGAATGTAGTTTTGGTAGGATTTTTGAGATAGCGTGCCGTTGAGCTGACAAGGCGATCCCAACCCAAGTTCATACCAACAGCGTGATAGCCTGCCGTATGACCCTGCCCTTGCGCTTTGGGGCGATACTCTTCGATAAGACGATCATAACGCCCGCCAGCCGCCAAAACCTCTCGTCGTTTAGTGTCGTACAGACACTGAAACAGGATGCCTCCGGTGTAGAATTTCTCATTGAAGCTGCCTAGTGGACTCACATACACTTTGCGCTTTACGTGCCAATGCTTCGTATAGGCGATGACAGAGCTCAGATGAGCGAAGATCGCGTGCGTCTGGTCGAGATATTGGGTACCTTCAAATATTCGACGTAGTTTTGAAAAGGCTTTCTCTGGAGTATCTCTCCAGTCAAAACGAGCTAGGTCATCTAACGAAGTCGATGAAACGCCAACTTCGGGAGCGCGCAACTCATTGCGAATTTTCTGCCATGTGAATTGCTGAATGTTGAGTTTACTCAGTACCTCCTTTACGGCCGGCCTTTGGGGGACGTTGACACGGCAGAAGTCCATAATAATTTCTAGGAGATTCGAGTGGTTCAGGTGGAAGCACATCTGCGTGGATGATAGAGACGGAAACTCATCAATGATTTCATCAATGACTTTCAAAACTTCCGCTTCTTTCAAAGCAAGATCCAAGGTATCGTACGATAAAATATCGAAATCGGCTTCTCCGTTGCTGCGAGGCGCACCGCCAGTATAGCTGTCACGATACACGGTTCCAATGGTAAATGATTTCTCAAGAGCTGCTGCCCCTCTCCCAATACTTCTAGCGTAAGGCAATGTGAGGTCATACGGTAGCTGCACGAGCGTGCCTGAAGGATCAAACAATTTAACAACGTTGTTGTTGGAGTAGTGATCAGACCAAGGCAACAGAAGCTGGCGCTGAATTTCAATTGCACCGTGACCACGAAAAATCATGGCTAATCGATCTTTGACCAGGTTTTGTAAAAGCACATCGTTTGCTTTGAGCCTATGAGTGCCGGTGCCGGCTCCTAGGTCCCAGGCAAAATCCTTGACCTGGTCATCCGGCTTTTGGGAGAATAGAGCTGCCATCATTTTCTGATAGTGAGGTGAATTTCGATCTGAGAGAGCTTTGAGCGCCTCCTTCACAGCTTCATCCTCGATTTGAAGTGGGACCTTTCCGCTTCGCAAAAGTTCCGCGCAACTGGGTCGCTCGCTGGGACGATGACTGATCAGAGATTTTATGATGTTGCCTTGCAGAGATTTCTCTGGGTTCTCAAATTCCGCGGGCAGCATATGCTGTTTTTCTCGTAATCGTCGGACGATCTGATCTCGTTCCATGGCCGTCTTTAGAGGGTAACACATTTCAAAGAATATGATTCCCATCGAATACATATCGACTTTGTCGTTATAATTACCACCAACGTTCGAACTTAGCTCGGGCGCGACGTAAAGAGTTGTCCCAATGCTGCGAGTCATGTCTCCATCAAGAGTACCACTTGTAGCAGCTTTGTCTGTTCGTTGATATTGGCCACTAGTGGCTAATCCAAAATCGCCAATCTTAGGGATCTTTGCTACATCGATGAAAATGTTGTCAGGCTTTAGATCTCTATGGATTATACCGTGACTGTGAATATGGGCAAGGCCTTCGAGAACTTGACGAAACAGTCTCCAGTACTCTTCAGGGTCATCGTGCAAATCTCTTCTTATTAAATCTCGAAGAGTTTGCTTCTCACAATATTCCATTTGAATATAGAGGGTTGTCCTCACAGGACGGGTTAGACGCGGGGTGGAGACTGTGCGCTTTGGTGCCAGTGGTGATTTGTCTTTGGTTGAAACAGCGTTCTCGTCTTCGCTTCCTGCAGAAGGCTATCAATTGGGGTGAAACATCCTATTGATAACGTTTCCAAGACGTGACTTACCAGACTCATCGTCATCGCACTCAAACACCACGGCGCCGTCGTCATCATCGTCATCTTCCGACTCATCTCCAAACTCGATCTTAGGAAATCCGCTGGAGCTGATGAAATCAAGCCCGCCGGTGCTTCTCCCAAATTCGATATTCGAATCAGAATCCAAACCACTCGGGGAGACGGACGAATTGTCTTCAGTGAGAGTGTTCGAAGGTTCCTCTTCTGTTTCCGAAAAGGTGGAAGCGTCTTGCTCAGGCCAAGCGGTATAATAGCGAACTACATAAGGATGGTTGAGCCGTGAGAGTAGCATAACTTCTGAAAGCACCTCTGTTAGTGCAGAAGCCGAATTCTGTTTGATCTTTTTGATAGCATAGATGCGGCCGTCGACTTTGTTGCGTGCCTTGACAACTTCACCGTAGCCTCCTTTGCCTAAACGGCCAGCTTCAACCCACTCACCCGCATATCGCGAGAAGGGACCGCCAAATCCAGCAGATGATTCTCGGCGTAACTTATCTGGCCTATGAAAGGGCAGCGAAGTTGAAGACATTCGAGAGCGAATGGGCGAGGAAGGACGCCGCTCGTATATAGGGATATCATTTCTCAAGAACTCACAAGGAATAAGGTCGAACGCGGAGGGCCTTTTCTTTGGATCGGGTTTGAAGAATTTGCGGACAATCTCCTGCAAAGGCTCTGAGGGCTGCAAAGCGTCCACAAGGTCTTTAGGTGAGCTATACTTCTGAGGACTTTCAAGCCCAAAAAGCATCTGTACGAAAACGACTCCCAGGTCCCACACATCCGTCTTTCTTGTCCTTCGACTTGTCGGCTCTTGTGACAGTTCCGGAGGAACCCAGAATGCTGATCTTGATGTTGCAAAAAGTACACTCCCTTTGCACAAATCTTTGAGATGGTACAGGCTGTCCTGAAACCCGGCATCCGCAAGTTTGACGAATACACCCCCGCTAGAAGGTTTGCAGAGTAGAACATTATTTGGATGGATCCGTTTATGAATGATACCATTACGGTGATAGAAGTCGAGAGCTTCAAGGAGGTCAATCGACCAAGAGCGAACCTTCTGGACAGGAATAGGGCCATCATCCTCTAGCTTCTCACTGAGGGAACCCCTATCGGCGAATTCCATTAGGAGGTTGATATGCCACTCCGAACTCTCCAGTTGCTCTATTTTGAAGTCGAAAAGACCAAGGAGATTGGGTTGCCGTAATCTCTTCAAATCTTCAAGCTCCTCCTCAAAATCAAGAACAGCCTTCTTTAGTTGAGACTTGCTGGTCGAGGATGGATCACCGACCTTGGTCCGCTTCAGAACCAGAGTGATAGCAGTGGGAACTCCAACCGGCTTGACAAGGAACTCTTCCGTTATCGGGCCGTTGCGAAATGGGAGGAGGCCGTCAACTGAACTGAACTTGAGGTTCTTCCCTATATCTTGAAGCGAAATCGTTCTATCGAATGCAACCTGATCCGAGACCTTTCCAACATGGACATTTGAGGAGTCTGAAGAGTGATCTCCTGTCAATTTACTTCGTCGTTTTAACATTATTTCTTTTCGTCTCACCTCCTCGTCAACCATCTGCTGCAAGACCCGTTCTTCTTCGGCCTTCTCCTTATTTCTTTTCCTTTCGAATTCCTCTTCCTGCTTCTTGGCTAATTGAACTGCAGCAGCTTCATGGTTGGCTCTCTCTTCTTCGAGGCTAGGCAGAGTCCCTTGTTGCTCGCGGGCAGTCACTTCGTCTTCAAGAATATCTTGAATGGAAGTAGCGATGTCATGAATCATGACTTCGCCAAGAAGTTCCTTTGGCCTCGACGTGATCAGTCTTGTTAGTTTCTCCCGAGTAATTTGCCGCAACTGATTCACGTCCTGCAGGGACAACGAGGGTAGCGATTTCGGATAGGTAGCCGTGAGCTTCACAAAGAGCCCAGCAAAGATGTCCTCATTTGAGAATGATTTGAGACGAATGCGGAAAGCTCGATCCGTAGTTTTCTAGGAGGAACATTAGTCATATGCCCTACTTGATAGTCTGGGTAGGTTGAACGCAAGACCTAAGCGCGAAGAGCAACCCAGTGAAGAACGACGAGATACAGGCATTTGCTTACGCTCCATGCCCCTTTGGTTTCTACTTGTTCGAAGTCTTCCATATAAATGGCTTTCAATACTTCTATTTCATCCTCCTGTGCCTTGGCATAGGCATCTGAGGGTAGCACTGAGGGAGCCGGCTTTGCCAGCTTGTTCTCCTTGGTAGGAGACTTCCCCACGAGAGAAGCTGCATTCTCGGGCGGTGGGACATTTGCTACAATTTTGTTCCAAGGCGATTTCGGCGGTGCCATACTGGACGGTGTCGAGGGTGGTTGAGCGGCCAACACAAACAAAAGTTGACCAGGAGACACGCAGCCGAAGCTGCTGCCCTTCACACGGCGAACATGTTGAATTCACAGACGATATACGTTGATTGCAAAGTGAATGTTTCTTGCACAGTGCCCCGAAGTCGCTAGCTGAATGACTCGGCAGCCTGGTTCGAGCTTTCTATTTTTTCTTGGCATCTGGCGCGTCGAACCCAGGCCGATAGTTGTCTCATTAATATGCAAGGTGCAGATGACCGAGACCAACTTCTTATCGTCCTTACCGCGCGAACACTTGCAGCTACAAAGCGGGCACGCAATCCCCTCACCTACATGGAAATCACGTATAAGAGTCGCTATTTCCTTTCACCAACTGCAACTCGATAACATCCCAGAACCCCGCGCTTTTGCAGCGAGTAAACAACGCCCAAACAACTCCGTCGCAACACAACACACGGTCGCTACAGTCGCACAACCGCCAATGCAGCTACTGTAGCATCTCTGAGCTATTCTTTCTCTGTCTCTCGCTTCAAGACATTGTTTTTGCGAGCGCAATGTTCTCCTGGATTACTGGACCGCGGATAACAAACGTGGTGGAGGACCTCCAGTCAGGTATGCGATAGATAATTCCACTTCAAAGGAGGCAACGAGCTCACAACAACAGACCCTGCACTTGATACGACGTTCATTGAACCACCAGAAACACCAGCGCCCGTCTTCGTAGCACGCGCATTCAAGCATGCCATCTTCGGAACCCCCGCGCCCGAAGAATTCAACGAGAGGTCCTCACAGCGAAGAAGAAATAGCGAGTCTATAGACAAGAGACCGACTGAACTTGCTATTAATGGAAAGACGGCTGAGTTCCTCGTAGGAGCGGACAATGCTCCATTGTACTCGCCCACGAAGCCCAATGGCATTCTCATGACACCTGGAACTGCAGCAAAAGGAAGAAAGACAGTCTCTTTCGGCGCGCATGTGGTCGACAACGAAGGCAAGAAAACTGTTGGGAAAAGTGGGATACCCAATGACTGTCCAGGCAAGTTTCCAAGTCCCTGGACTCCGGGAACAGAACTTCTGCAAGTGAAGGAGAAGGATCAGGAAAAAGATAAGGGCAAGACCAAAGACAAAGACAAGGACAAGGACAAAGATAAGGATAAGGATAAGAGACCACAGTCCAGATTCACAGCTGCATTATATGGAGCGAAGAATACGAGCCCGCCAACATCGAAGCCGAAGCCAAAGGCTAAAGATGATAACGATATCACCGT
The DNA here is from genome assembly GCA_000467715.1 of Hysterium pulicare CBS 123377. Taxonomy (NCBI): domain Eukaryota; kingdom Fungi; phylum Ascomycota; class Dothideomycetes; order Hysteriales; family Hysteriaceae; genus Hysterium; species Hysterium pulicare. Next base: position 27,306 of record AJFK01000706.1, read on the forward strand.
TAACATGATGGAACCGCGTTCGGACTCTGGGAAATTTTGGAAGGACCAGTATTTGACATATGCCGAGAAAACGGAGCACGAGGTGAAGAAACTCGTCATAAAGCAGCAGCTGGCAAAGAACTATGCACGGAAGAAGGACGCTGAGGCTATGGAGTTAGCAGCAAAACTGTCTGAAGAACGGAAGCGGCACAAGACCAGAGAGAAGACACTAGAACAACAAACTAAAGATTACCAGGAGCGATTGCGGCAATCTATGGCGGAGAATCTTAGGGCAAGTATGGAGATTGCTGGATTGAAGTCACGAGTTGCAGCTCTAGAGAGCTCGGCCACCGCTTCCCAGGAGGACAACAAAGCCTCGTTCCAAATTCATGAGGACTCAAGTAAGGGTTCTGTCGAGGACTCAATCAAAGGATCAATCCGAGCTCCGGTCCAAAATGCCAAGGAGGAGCAACCCGAGAAGGGCTCTCTTAAGATTGAAGACTGTTTGCAAATTGAACCATTCGACAGGCCAAAAAGACCCTCAATGGATCGGAGTAGGAGGACAGAGCGAACTCGCGACCATTCTCGTAGGAGGGCAGACAGTACACACGATAGTTCTCGCAAGAGCATCAACGAGCAACAAGCCGAACCCCTTCCAGAGCCTCCATCAATTCTCCTTGGGAAACCGATGCGGCCGACAGGCGACACACAAGCGCCAGTGGGAGAAAACTCTCCTCAGCGACCTCGCCGCCTCCGCCGCAACACAGTATCCTCTGATCCTCCTCCAAACGCTCCTGCGAACAACCCGGACCTCCTCTCAGGCGTTTACAATCTTAATAATGGCACTGCAACGCGCGTTTCTCTGCCCTTCAGTGACAGCTCTCCCCTCACAAGCCGCGAATCCGTCGCTCTTGCTGCAGAATCCGCCCTCAAGAGCCGCGAATCCCTTGCTTTCCCGCCAAAGTCTCCTCTTAGTACTCGCCCTATCAACGTAAATGCGAGCAAAGAAAACATACCCCCAGGCCCAACTTCAGCTTCAAGGACCCAATCCAGCCCTTTGACACAACACCCGCCGTCACCGGACCCCTGGATGCAACTCTCAGATTTCATCGATAGTCCTCTGCCTCAGAAGGTAGATCGAATGGCGTTACCAATAGGCAGCGCCCCGCCCCCATCTCAGCCAACTCGACGCGCGACGACCAGTTTGTTCTCGAAAGCGGGCGTTACCAGAGCAATGGGAAATAGTAAGGACGAGGCGAAGGTTCCATCTCCGCAAGAGGAACAAAAAGAAAGGAGAGAGGAGAAGAAGACGGGCTCGGGATGCAAAGATGAGAAGATGCCTGTTGAACGGACGGCTGCTGCAAAAGAGAGGATCGCGAGAAGGAGGTTGCAGAAGCATACTGTGGAGTATTAGAGTCCTCTTTCTAGCAGTGTCCATTCCCGGCGCGCTTTGACGAGCTGGCAGTCACATTTCGATCTTTTTTGGGTTATGCATACTCATCGGGATGGAATGGGCGTTCTGGTTTTACTATGCTTTATAAGGATGAGATGGATGAGATCAATGGTGTTTGAGGGGCATTAGGGGTAGCATTATATCCATTAGCGATGCTAAGTTATTCTGGAGCTTTTGTCTTGCTCTTATTTCAATACACCGTCTACATGTACGAACCTCACTCTTATTCCACACTACCGTGAATATAATTCAAAATAATCATCATTCTAACCAATGGCTCGCGTTATAGACTATAGTCACGTGGCTCTTTATATACCCGAAGTATTCCCGGCCGGGCTTCAAACTCACCTCGAAAGTTCAACACTAGATCTTCTAATGCATTCAAACAAATCCTATCTCAACAACAAATCTCAAACCATGGCAGAAGTTCAAAGCATGCCTACAGAAACTATGTCAGCCCCTACTGAACCGACCGAAACCCTCTCCACCGAAGATGCAACCACCTCAACCACCGTAATAACCACCAACGCCGAAGGTAAAAAAGTCAAAAAAATAATCCGGCGCAAACGACGACCAGCCCGACCACAAGTCGACCCGAGCACCATCAAATCCGAACCCCCACCGCCCACAGGTACCATCTTCAACATCTGGTACAACAAATGGAGCGGAGGCGATCGCGAAGACAAATACCTAAGCAAGACCGCCGCGCCCTCACGCTGCAACATCGCGCGCGATTCCGGCTACACGCGCGCCGACAAAATCCCCGGTTCATACTTCTGTCTGTTCTTCGCGCGGGGCCTATGCCCCAAAGGCCAGGACTGCGAGTACCTGCACCGATTACCCGGCATCCACGATATTTTCAATCCGAATGTGGATTGCTTTGGTCGGGACAAGTTCAGCGATTATCGAGATGATATGGGTGGGGTGGGGAGTTTTCAGCGGCAGAATAGAACGCTTTATGTGGGGAGGATACACGTTACGGATGATATTGAGGAGATCGTTGCAAGGCATTTTCAGGAATGGGGACAGATTGATAGGATTAGGGTGCTTACAGCTAGGGGAGTGGCATTTGTGACTTATTCGAATGAAGGTATGCAACCTCCTACACCCAGTTCACTAACCTTGGTCCCCCAAAATACACACCGGACGAAGTAATTGCAGGACACAGAAACTAACCTTGACAACAGCAAACTCCCAATTCGCAAAAGAAGCAATGTCCCACCAATCCCTCGACCACACCGAAATCCTAAACGTCCGCTGGGCAACCGTCGACCCCAATCCCGCCGCGGCAAAACGCGAAGCCCGCCACATAGAAGAGCAAGCAGCCGAAGCCATCAGACGCGCCCTCCCCGCCGCCTACGTCGCCGAAATCGAAGGCCGGGACCCGGAGCAGAAGAAACGGCGGAAGATCGAAGGAGGATTTGGCCTTGAGGGGTATGATGCCCCGGACGATATTTGGTATAAGAAGGAAAAGGCGGAGTTGGAGGCTGCGGCTGATGCGCAGGTTTTGGAGGGGCCGGAAGAGAGGCTTATGATTGAGGGGGCGGGGGTGGAGGAAGATGGTGCTGAGGAGAGACAGGCTCTGGTGGTGGGGAGTTCGGGGGCAGGGAATGGTATCTTGTCTAGTTCCACGCTGGCGGCATTGAAGGGATATACGGCCGTTTCAACGAACAAGAAGCCGGCACCGGTTGCGGGTCCGTTGGTCGGGTATGGGAGTGATGATGATAGTGATTGAGAGTGGGGAATGTGTAGGTGACGGATAATTCGAAGTCCGTAATATCGAGGCTTGAATATTGAATACCCCGGCACAACTGCCACAGAACCTCATGCAGCATAACAAAACAATATAAAGTGGCTTTCAGTGTCCATTTTCGACGTTAGATGATACCTTCGATGAATCTACATGCTGCACATGTATATGCTTACAAATTTGAGAGCATACATTGAATGAGCCGTCATCCCACCACCTTTCCCCATTCTGATCGTGGCGTATATTGATCTGTCCCTTTCTCTGTCCTTATCACTACCAGATCGTCATAGACCTCGCAAAATCAGACGTAGGCTCTCCTCGCTGACATCACGGCAACAACCCCTACATCTATATCTCAAGATCGAGTTCGTTCATTTCCTTCACAGGCTCAAGCATCGAGCAAGCCGGATCGAATCAATCTCCAAATCCCATAGAACAAAAATTTAAACCACAGCATCCCCTTCAATCCTTACCCCCAATCCCAAACTCCTCCTGCACATCCACGATCCTCACGCCGCGCTGATCAGCAATGAGTCCCATGAGACCTTGACCAATATCTTTGATCTCGTTATACTCATGGAGGAGTTTGATATGTCTATCAACCAGGGACTTTGCTGCTGCAAACACAGCAGCTTCGTCGGATTTGGATGGGTTGATGACTTCAGTCTCCGGCGAAGAGGAAACATTAGATGAGGAATCAGGTTGTTGAAGTAGAGATGAGACGGTTGGTAGAGCCGCGAAGGAAGCTATCAGAGCAGCTTTCTGGGATTGGAGTTCGGTTAGGGTTGTTTCGGGGGATGGTTTTGAGGGTTTGGAATGGTCCTAGATGTAATGAGCATAGTTGGAAAAACTAGAATGATGGGATATGTACCTGTTGCTTAGGGGTTGGGTTGGGGACTGTGCACTTTTGATCGGGTGCCGTTTCTGCTTGACGTTCTTCATTTAGGGATTTCGGCTGAGCGTGGATGTGGTCGACCTTGTTCAATGGAGTCTTTCCTTTTAATGATTTCGAAGCGGACACTTCTGTTCTTTCCTCTGTTTCTAGGAGTGTAGTCGCCACATCTTCCATTGGAGATGTTCTTGGAGTTGTTGGTGATCTCTACTCTAGCATGAGCTTTATATCACTCCGTACTTTTGTTTGGAAAACATACCTGATTCTGAGATTCCAGTTCTGGGGGAGATGCATTACCCTCAGACTTTATTTCTTGCTGTAGTGAGTTGCCATTTGGCCATGCATTAGTTCCTTCGATTTGTTGTGATAAATTGTTATCATTCAGAGAGTGCTCTAGAGACAGTTTGGAAGTTTCACCTGGCCGCAAAGACACATCATTTGAAGCTTCAGGACTTTGAGTCGATAAAGCCTGATTTGGTACATCGAGTTCGCTAGTTGAATCCTCGGAAGAAGATAGGAGCTCTTCTTCAGAATCTGGTATTTCCAGTGTTGGCTTTGCATCTCCTTTTGAGGCCATCATGTGCATGTCGAGATAGTCTCAAAACAGATTCACCCCAAGAGGCTGGGTCTCGAAGGGCACGTCGTCCGCATTCGTGGCTTGCGCCAATGTCGGTCCCAAAGCGGCAGTTCGTGATGGCGGTCCCTGACTAGCTCGGGAGTTCGGGGCGCCAAGGAAACCCCCCATACGTAAGCAGCAGCGGGACTGTCAATAAGTTAAGGCATAAAGAAAGGTCGCGCTTGAAACACCCAAACATCCTCCTATTACCCACCATCCTCCTACTCGATTGGACGTCTCCTGTACATGTTCAAAAACAACTGAAACCTCCCCGCCGGAGTCCTTGCCTCCTTTTCGTCACCAGTTTCTTCTTCGACAAACATGACCGGCTGCGAGCGGAGAACGACCTCTATGGTGGAGGGCATGCTTAAAGGAAGGGGAGCTGCTATTGCGCTGTTGTTTCTTGGGTTTGCGGCGAGAGCAGCGGCACATGAGCATCATATGGATAAGATTGAGGAGGGTCATTATATTTCAGACGATCCCATCGTACGTTGAGGCGAGCAAACTTCACGAGCTGCTGACGGATGCTGATGGAAACCCCAGGACTCGATATTATGGATTCATATTTTGATACAGTCGCTGGCATGGGGTGTGTTATTTCCCACAGGAATGGTTCTAGGTGTACGATGCCTTCTCTCGCAACTGGCTCTCGTCGTCTTATGCTTACATCGCGCAGATAATACGTTCAAGATGGCACGTACCTGTCCAAACCACCGGATCCGTACTCGCGATAGTGGGATACTTCCTCGGACATAAACACAAAGGCCGCCAGTTCGCATCTAACGTCCACTCCTCCTTCGCTCCGAGCCTCATGCTCATGTTGATCGGCCAGGCGGCTATGGGCGTATATCTGAAGCTCCACCTCGAAAGGGGGATCCATGGCCGAATACGAAAGGTTGTCGTGAAAGCTCACGGAATTGTTGGAAAACTCATGCCGGTCGCCGCTTGGGTCCAGATGGTGTTTGGCGGCATCACGACTCTTGGATTCTGCCGCGGCGACCACACTGGGCAATGTCTTGCTCACTTCATCATGGGCGGAGCGTTCATTGGCTATGGAATCGTGCTTACCATCCTTCTACTTGTTGGACAACTTTGGCTTCGCAGGACTGGGCGGAGCCAGGAATTCTTCGATTCACTCGTCATCGCTGCTTGGGGCTGCGTCAACACCTTCACGGAGCATAGGTGGGGCGGTCCATGGGTGCATAACGATCTCCAGCACACATCTATGGGCATAATTTGGTGGTGTGCGGGCTTGGTCGGCGTTTGGCTAAGTCGCAAGAGGGATGGAAGGCCAAAGAGGAATCTCATCCCTGGCATCGTCATCCTCTTAACCGGCTATGCCATGTCTTCTCACCCACAGACGTTGCCCCTCTCGAGCAAGATTCACAGTGTGTTCGGCTACACATTGATGGGAGCCGGTCTAACTCGAATTATTGAGATCTCCTTCGTCCTCAAGGACCACAGCGCTACGATCCGCGACGGCTCCGACCCTAACAGCTTCCAATACCTTCCTCCTTTCCTTCTCTACGCCTCTGGCTTCCTCTTCATGGGTGCGACAGAAGAGCAAATTCAACTCCTCTCCGACTCCCATGTCACACATGTTTCATATGTGCTTATCCTCTACAGCATTGCATTCCTTCTCTTCCTATGTAAGTCGCTTTCCTAGCAAGACAGGCCTATGGGCCGTTAATTTAGGTATCAACTAACCCATCATCCAGTCGTCAACATGCTCCTCCATCTCTATGCTGTTCACGCCTGGGGCAAGGACAGCAAGGCTGACGCTGAAGCACCTCACATCAACGGCGCCGCAAACGGACACATCAGATCGCGTGCTACAGATCGTACGGTCAGAGACGCCGAGGAGTTTGAGCTTGAAGGGTTGATTTCCGAGGATGATGCAGCCGAATCGCCGGTTGCCGAGAGGAAGGCAAGGCTTGAGGCGTAACCGACGCTGTTAAGATTGAACATGAATGAGCATGGTGGAGTTTTTTCTCTCTTCGTAGTCTTTTGGGCAACTATGGCGTCTGGGAAGCCGAGGAGTATGTGGGATGGATATCTATTGATAGCATTGGAGGGAAGGATCATATCGCCACCGAAGTATTTGTTATACAGAATCAATCAATTCCTTTTGGAGGCTTGGTATATACATACACACTACACGCCGAAATTCTCTCTCCATGGTATACATGTAGAGTGTTTATTTGCACGGTGAACCCCACAACTAGGAAAATTCCCTTTCCCTTGAATACTCACAAAAGCATAGTGGAACACATCGAATCTTCAATTCAAAGAAGTAATAATTTCTATTCCTTCAGTGACTCCGTATATACACAATTAAACAATAAATACCCAATACACCATTTATCTCCCCCACTACTTTCCTATCATCTCTAGTACTCTATGCCACCCACACTCGCCACGCAAGAAAGAAAGAAAATATTTTCACAAAAGACCTCCTTAGAGAAAGAGAAAGAACCCCACAAAAGGGGTAAAACGAAGAAAACAGAAGCGCATAGCCACCGGCCGGCGGACTAACACGAAACACCCTGCTTTGCTTTTACAAATTAACTATCATCTACAAGTCTCCTCCCCTCCCAAGCCTTCTTCGCAACAATCTCTAACCCCTCCATCTCGCCACTCATCTCGCACATACCCCTAAACATGCCCTCCTCCTTCCTCAACAAATCCCATGGATCTCCAAACTCAACCACTTCGCCCTTTTCAAGCACGAGCACTTTATCGTAGTCGATGATCGTTTGTAACCGATGCGCGATGGTGATAGTCGTGTTCTTGATCTCGCGGATCGTCTCTTGGATCTTGGCGTCGGTGGCGTAGTCGATGGAGGCCGTGGCTTCGTCCATGAGGAGGACTTTGGGGGCTTTGAGGAGGGCGCGGGCGAGGCAGAGGAGTTGGCGTTGGCCTTGGGAGAGGTTGGAGCCGGATTCGGAGACGGGGGAGGAGAGGCTGCGGAAGGGGTTTTTGTTGTCTGCTGTCATGACGTTTGTGCCTTGATTGTTCACTATGGAGCCGTTGGCTACGCTGATCATCGCGTCGCCCGTTTCTCCGTGGCCGAATTCTGGGTTCGCCATGATGCTTCCTGGGTTGGTTGTTGCTGCTGCTACTCTGGCGTTGACGTCGGCTGTGACGGTTGCGTCGATGGGATCGGGAATTGTGACGGCTGGAGGAGTTCCGGACTGAGGTGTACCGGGCTGTTCGACAGGTGTCGGAGTGGCTGATGTGGCAGCACCGATGAGATGGACTTCGCGGAGGGCAGTGAAAATTTCTTCGTCTGTAAAAAGACCAAAGGGATCGAGATTGCTTCGAATAGTACCCGTGAACAGTGTCGGATCCTGCGGTACCATGACGATATTCTCTCGAAGGTCTTGGAGACCTATCAACCCCACGTCGATGTTATCCACAAGTATCTTGCCCTCCTCAGCTTCAAGTGCTCTAAACAGTGCGAGTGCTAAAGAACTCTTCCCTGCACCAGTGCGTCCGACAACTCCGACTTTCTCACCAGGGAGAATCTTGAACGTGATATTCTTCAACACAAGGTCAAAGTCGGATCTATATCTCGTGCTGTAGTTGATGAACTCGACCGAACCCTTGCTGGGCCAGTTCGAGGGCGGTCTATTCTCCGGAACGATCGGTGCAGCTTCCTGATCCACGTCAAGGTATTCTTTAATACGTTCAACCGAATTCATATTCTGTTCGTTTGACGAGTAAAGTCGCACGAACCAGAGAACGTTTTCGGTGAAAGTAACGGCGTACGTAAGGGCGAGACCGGCCGCTCCGGCGTCGATGCGGCCTACGCTTCGAACAACAAAAACACCGGCAAAGAACGCAACCATAGCCCCCACCACATCGACGCGAAAAGCCAGCCAGCGATTTGCAGCCCACAAATAGATGAACGGTCGATGCTGAGTGTTGATCTTGGTTAGATTTTCGCGGATGAAACGCCGCTCGTCGCCATATGCGCGAATTGTTGTCATACCTGACAAGGTTTCGCCAAATTGTTGATAGAGCGGGCTGCGGTTTACGGACTCGAGGCGTTTTAAATCCCGAGAAGAGCTGATATAAAACCTTCCAATCGCAGCGTATAGGATGACGATGAAGAAAGCAGCAATGAGGAAGCCTGGTGTGATCACAGAGATCAAGATAACGATAGTGATAATGGAGGCGAGACAATGTACGACTCCGACAGCTACTGGAGCCACCTCTTGGTCCACGGATTCGATATCTTTCGAAAACCTGTTCATGAGTTGACCAAGTGGTGTGGAGTCAAAAAAGCGGAATTTGGCGTGTGTTACGGATTCTATGAGCTTTTGGTGTATTCTTCGAGAAGCAGTAAGCGACCCAGCGAACAGAATTCCTTCTCTAACAAACGTGATGAGCATGAAAACGAGACCAAGCACAGCGTAGACGCCGAGGAAATAGTTAGAATCCACTTTCGAGGAATGTACTGTCGTCTGAGCCGAGTACTGTCCGGTGTTCTGGCTCGGCGAGAATGGAAAACTCCAAATGCAGGTACCACTTTTAAGGCAAGTACCAAGTCCACTGATACCACTGACATGAGTGACTGGAGTATTCTGTTTTAATCCCATGTGTTGGAGTCCTTCTTCTGTATAAGCAGTAGACCACGTGCGAATCCAAACGTTTGTTGCTACTGAGCATCCTTGTTGCGCAATAAAGGCAAGTGCTGCAAAGATCCAGTAGTACCAAGGTCCCATTGATCGCAAGTACATAATGATGAGGCTCAGTTTGACCCCTCCCTCGGCCTTCTTCTCCTCGTTCGTGTTACTAGCTGGGCTCTTCTTCGGGTCCGCGGTACCATTAACATTTCCGTTCGCCTTCCCATTAGCATGGTTGATTGTTCCCGGTGTTTCTTCACCGCCGGCATCAGAGAGTAGTTTGGAGGGTACCCTTGAGGGTCCGCGTGATGCTGGCCTCGATTTTGATAGATCTTCGGTGAGCTTTCCGGAGTCGATTACCTCATTTGGACTACCTTGGGCAGTTATCCGGCCGTTATCCACAACTACAGCGAAATCAGAATGAGGTAAACATAAACCAACATTGTGGGTGACAAGAATGCAAGTCCGGTTATACATCAGTGGACCCATGAGGGCCTGGTCAAAGATCCACTTTGCCGTGTGGGAGTCCACGGCACTCAACACGTCATCCAGAAGAACATGGCGAGCTTTGCTGTAAAGAGCACGCGCGAGTGATATACGCTGCTTCTGGCCGCCCGAGAGAGTGACGCCTTTTTCTCCGACGAGAGTTTGATCTCCAGCATCCAATATTTCAAGATCTCGTTGAAGTGAGCAGGCGGCGATGACATCCTTGTATCGCGTTGCGTCCCATGCGCCAGCGAAAAGGATGTTCTCCTTTACGGTGCCATTTACGAGCCAAGCTTGTTGAGCGCAGTATGCAACACTCTCAGTCAAGCCGGTCTCAGGATTCGTTTTGATATCCTCTCGACTGCAGCCTCCAGGTAGATAGACTTTGCCTTTCAGTTTTGTCATCTCACCAAGAAGAGCCATGAGCAGAGACGTTTTTCCAGATCCAGTAGGGCCAATGACGACATTCAGTTCGCCAACATGGAATTTGACATCGATATCCATTATCTTGAAGGCTTCCGCGGAATCTTTGTCATTCATGTCTGTTCCGCCCCAGCTGAAAGTGCAATCCTCGAATCCGATGAGCGGCTGATCATCTTCATCGTATTTTTTCGTAATTAGCTGGGAGTACTTATCCGTCTCCGGTTCGTTCAGATACTCCTCAATTCGATCTACCGACACCTTGGATTCTTGAACGTGCGCGACCATATCAGCTAACTGATCTAAGGGGATCCTCAAAATTTGGAAAAGTGATAGTGCGGTGAATGCGACTGATGGTATTAGGGCCTTTTGTTCGACTTTGGTATAAAACAGGAATGATAAAAACGTTATCAAGACAGGCGATCCAGACCAGATTGTCGCGGCGACTGCCCATAAGATGTACCTTGCTCGGAGATGCTTCAGCTCTGCGTGTCGCTTTTCATTGACAAGGCTAATGAAGCGTTGCTCCCACGCGAAATATTTTATAATGCGAATGTTGGTCAGGACTTCGTTCGTCGTATGGATTCGTGCATCAGTGGCAGCTAATATGAGTTTTTGGAATTTGGCAAATTGTTTCGAGACGTAGAGATTGATGGGGAGCAGCACAACCATCATTACGATACCCGCAATCGAGCTGTTACCTAAGATTCCGTAGAGCAGTGTGACAGCTAGAACGACTTGGACAGGAGTATTTGCCCAGAGGAAATGGAGGTACGCGGAGATCTCGCTGACTTTGAACGCGTCCACAGCCATGAGATTGATAATTGCTCCAGTAGTCACTTGGGCTTCGGAAGCCTGCGCCTCTTGTTCCGGTTTAGATTTTGCATCTTCTGAGGCTTTCTTGTTGTTCCTGCCAAAAGTCATAATTCTCTTCAATCGAGTAGGCTTCGATTCGTCTTCCGATTTTTTCCGCTTTTCTCCTAAAATTTTGTTCTCCGCACCGGCAGACACTTTCCGTTTCAAAGCCTTCGCATATATCTCCCCTATGATGACCGCACGGATGCGGATACATATTTTTCGGCCCAACCAAAGAGCTTGTCCGTCTGCTAGAGCTGAAGCGCATCCCGAAACGAAGAGTAGGATAACATAGAACCACGCCGCATTTTCAGGAGTAAACTCCGGGGTCTCCACGTATTCTAAGATCGCTTTCAGGAGTAAAGTTGGAGCGAAAGTCAGGAAACCTGAAAGAACAGCCCAAGCTGCTTGAATCAAAAGACCTCTTTTGAAGTATTTGACAAGATGCCAAGCGAGAATCGAAGTCTTCTTTACTTGTCGGTAGTTGGAAATTACTTCTGCAGCTTTGTCCTTCGGCGCCAGGTTCCAGACGTCTGCCAATTCGTAGGTCTTCTTGAACCCCGTCCAAACAATTGCATCTACCCAGCCAAAAGTTGCAAGAGAAAGTACGCTTGCGATGGGCTCCCTGGCCGGTTCGATATTCCCCTCATACTCTAATTTTACAGCTTTGTTGCCTTTCCGTGAAGTTAAGGCGATGATGAAAAGGAGCGTGGTTAACGCAAAATCGACAATGGTGAGGTTCCGAAATAAAGTTGATCGGGGATGGATAATGGCGGACCGAAATATTAATATACTAAAACACCATTGAAACCCGTATATGAAGGCAGTATGATACCAGAGCCGAGGGAAAGAGAGTTTGCTCGAACTCGAAAACAGTAACCGTAGGGATGCCAGTACCGCGACATAGGTCCATACGACAATGCTGGCGATACCTGCAGGCCGGCCTCTATGACCCCACGCTCCGGTGACGAAACCCGCGATGTGGATTCCCAACGCCGCTAGAACTGCCACCTCTTCCAATACCACGACAGTAACCTCACCCCTGGGTTTATTCACCTCCATTGTCGACACAGTCTGCCGACTGATAGTAGGTTGTAGGGCAAGGTGTTCATTGCGCTCGAACTCGTCCTCCGTATCCGTGTCGTCTTCGTATGGAGATGGGCCGTAGTTCGCAGGGACTCTGAGAGACCAGACATTACGTGGATCCTCGAGGTGTTGATAAGCATGATAGTATTTTGATGTTGTGGCAGCATGGTATAATTGGAAAGAAAGGTAGAGGAGCGAGGTCCCGCAGACAATCAAGGGAAATAATGCTTGAAGATAGCTGCAGAATAAGATAATCAGCGAATGACTTTGATGAGTGCACCGGTGGAAGTCTTACTCTTGTTCGAAGCAACGTGAGAAATCATCAGAAACCCAGATCGGGCCTTTGCAGTGGGCGAACATGGCCAAGCTCCGAGCACTCTGGATAGCGGGGCAGAGTCCTCATGGGCTGGTGTTCGCGCAATTGGTCATAAACTCAACAGGACGAGCATCAATAGAGATGTGAAGTTGAAGAGGAGAGACAATGGCAGCATATGTCTCTAAGGCTGGGATGACGAGCTATGTTTTGGCGCAGGTCCCCTAGTGAAGACGGTTCGCGCGGGCAACGGCAGCAGCTGCTTTCGTGACGTCTGTTACACGGCCCTCCCGAAAACCATTCGGCAGGCGCAACAAATCACCGCAACACTGCCGACGTATGTGGTTTTGGGGGTGAATTGGAACGAATTCAACAACGACGACAATCTTCACCAACCTCCCAAGTATGAAGGCAGAGTGCAAATGGCTATCCGCCAGATAGCAATGGTTCGGGTTAGCTTCTCCACTCACCACACACCGCTCTGAGTCATGCACCTCTGCTCTATCACTTGTTACTTTGCTGTGCAGCTCGCAGACACGCGGCATCCGGATGCATCAACTCTTTCCGACAACGGTCCCATGCACCTGGCTGTTATCCCCCAGGACCCGATGTTTACTTCTTCTGCTTGTTCAGAATCCTTCCCAATTGGCCAAAATACTCCAAGCATGGAGAGTGTCACTTCGCGGATCGATTGTCAATCGTGGATAAAGTTATGCATACCAAACTATCAAGCGTATCTCGCATCGCAAGTTAGAGTCTGGGGTGCAGCATTTGGCGGCACTACCATCTCCGCCCTTTTACTGTTCATCACCCTGCATTTTTGCTCTCTAGGGCGCGGGTTCCTCTATTAGGGTGTCCGTGAGACGGTGTACTGGTATGCCATGTGGGGTAAAGTATGTCTTGTGTAACTGTTCGGAGATGCTTGACAAGGTCTGGTAGATGCATGATCCGCAGACCCTGGCTTTCGCGCTGTTAGCCAACCTCAAAAAGGATCACACTGCTCTAGCTGCTAGTCACATATCGGCGCGGTATCCATGCACATCGACGAATCGGGCACCGTTCAGGTGCAGTCAGTAGGAATATGGATTGTTGAACCATTGAAGTCATTAATATATGCTATTTACAGTCTCGCGTCAAATCAGACAATGCTGAACATGGTTGTTCACTCCCGCGGCTTCACAACAGGCTTCCATGCGTTATACTTGTTCTTAGTTCTGCAAAGATGTTAGTCTGAGCTTATGAAACAGACGATTGAACATACGTGCTGTATGTCTTGAATCCCGAGCGACTCCATGTCAACGTCGGTCTGTGCTCCTTAGGCTCCCAATCGCGGACTCGTCGCTGGAGGATTGGGTCTTCAGTAGGTGGTTTGTCAACCATATACGACATCCAAGCGTGCCTAGATAACTTAGCAAACAAGCATTCACCTCCCCTCATCACCAAACCCACATACCAGCCAGGCTCTATCTGTGATCTACAAGAGCGGTGGCATCAGTAATCTATCATATGCTATCGGACTTCACATCCACTCACGGATCGAATTCTTTGTCTTTATAGTCTACCCATCGTGTCCTCACTATACCATAGTGTCAATTGGGAACCCCGTAGTTGGATCATAAGACTAACGAGGAAGCTCCTCCACTAGGTTCTCGTAGTATTTGTTGCCGTATCGGTCCTTCGCAATGAAGGTACCGGCTTTGGTATCACCTGCCTTATCGTCAGCCTCCAATTCATTCTTCAAACACTAATTGCTCCACTGACCGATGTTCTACAGTACCGAATGTCGTCGATTAGCGTTACTTGCTTGCTGGAATCGTGCGCTGTGAGGAAGTACCTGGAGTTGGTGGCCGTATTCCTATTGGAGAGCGTCAATTAGCAATGCCAGAAACCCAATGAATTACACGAAGACTCGCCTTGAACCCGATCTTGCGGAGGTTCCGCAATGTTCTTAGTATAGTCGACATTGCGGCGGTTTTGTCGTTGGAAGTGGTCTCGAAGCTGTCTCAAGATCCGAAGACGATGCGCCAAGGTTACCAATTGATTGGCTCAATTGGGAATAGTGCAGCTAGCCCCCTGTCATCAAATGCAACACCAGAAAAGTTGAAGAGATCATCACGAACGTGAACTTTCAGCGAACTCATGTGAAAATGATAATACGAAGTATTGTGAGAGTTCAAAGACCTAAAAGCGCATTTGCGCTTGGGTATCGTGCGCCTATCCGCGGCCGTAGAGCCACCCGAACATATTCGACATCAAGTACCTCATCCATTCCGCCTCGTACGCCCCATATGCAAGCTTCAATGCTTGGTGCAATCAGTTCGGATTTAGATCAGATAGCACCGCGGTTTGAGATTCAGCCTTCCAAAATTCAGATTCTGAAGACCCCTTCTGAGTTTTACGAGACGCTTAAAGTTAGTCTTTTTCATTTTCCACATGACATTCTTTGAAGTTCATCTCTCAACTCCCCAAGATGAAAGGAGTGATACCACAATCATCAAGAAATAGTCCCCAGTCGCTATATAAACTCCTATCCGTTGAAGGAATTCAAATAAATGGCTGTGAACTTTCGCATACATCGCTACAATGCGATTGGCCTATGCCAAACTACAGTATCCGACTTCATCTAACGCCCAAATCAGGACAAAATCACAAACGCCCAACGAAGAATATATCTCTCAACCCTCTACATCGGCAAGACTGAACATGAGCTTGTAAATAAACCCTCTCTATTCCATTTCGAACTTCCTCTGGATTAACTTGTGACCTAAGATCTCCACTATCCGTGACGCTCTCCTCCGCAACCCCAGCCTCAAAGTCTCCATTCTCACAGACGCCCTCCGTGGCACCCGAGAAACACCCAATCCATCATCCGCCTCCCTTCTTGCGCCCCTAATCTCCGAATTCGGTCCCGAAAGAGTCGAGATCCGCATGTTCCACACCCCCAACCTAACTGGCCTCCGGAAAAAGATAGTCCCACGACGAATTAACGAAGGATGGGGTCTCCAGCACATGAAACTCTACGGCATTGATGACGAACTCATCATGTCTGGAGCGAACCTCTCAACTGATTATTTCACCAATCGACAAGATCGGTATCATGTCTTCTCATCCGCGGAACTAACGAATTATTTCGAAAGAATCTACTCTGGTGTCTGTAAACTCAGCTTCTCCATCCAACCTTCCCATACCACAGTCGGCTACACAATGACCTGGCCATCTTCAAATCCTTCCCCCTCCCCCTTAGTCTCCCCAGCCGAATTCCGAGCCTCAGCAACAAACCTCCTCTCACCACTACTCCTCGCCTCAAACTCCCCGTCCGGACCACCTTCCCGTACAACCCCTCCGAAACCAGGAGCAGCCCCAAAGACCTTAGTTTACCCCGTTTCGCAACTAACCCCCCTTCTCTTCCCCGACACCTCAACCGAACTCCCAGCCCTCTCCTCCCTCCTCAGCACGCTCTCCCAACCCACCTTCAGATCCAGCACTTGGACGTTTACAGCCGGCTACTTCAATATGACACCACCCATCCGCCGTCTCCTCCTCGCCACGAACCCAGCCTCCGGCACCGTGATCGCGGCCCATCCCCATGCAAACGGCTTCTACGGGAGTAAAGGCGTAAGCGGTATGTTACCAGCTGCATACACACTTCTAGCATCCAGATTCGTGACAGCAGTTAGAAGGGCGGGATTAGATGATAATGTTAAGCTTCTTGAATGGAAGAGAGGGATGGTGGGTGAGAAGGACGGGTGGACGTATCATGCCAAGGGACTTTGGATGACGTTGCCCGGGGATTCAACACCCTCGCTCACGCTTGTCGGCAGTTCAAACTATACGAAGAGGAGCTATGAGTTGGATCTTGAGGCGAATGTGGTGATTGTGACTGGGGACGAGGGATTAAAGAAGAGACTTGGGGAGGAGGAAAAGTGGCTGGGAGATTATGCGAAGGTTGTTGACGAGCAAGAGTTTGAGAGGCCGGAAAGGAAGGTTGGTGTTGGTGTTAGGTTGGCTATGTGGGCTGTGAGAGTTTTGGGAGGGGCGCTGTGAGTGAGGAGATTGGAAGACCCCGGGACCTCAGGTTGTGTGGAGAGAGACCGGTAGGATACGTCTGAGTATGGCGGGTCTTGCGTTCGCTATATCCCTGGCCCTCGCAGGTCGTGAGAGCGAAGCTTCAGTTTAAAGATCCTACAGAGAGAACCCTAGCATTTTCTGCCAGTTACTTTCAGTAAGTACAAAAACTTAAATCATAAACATAAACTGACTCTTTACTCGCTGCTTTCTCTCCTGAATGTAACCTCTATTGATATCTTCAGTAGACCAGAATCTTCTGTATCCTACAAGGTCTGTCGTTGCTTTCCACAGGTACCATTGTAGGTGAACTAATCCATGAAGCTGAAGCTGAACTTGGACTTGAAGCTGAACATGAAGCTGAGCTTGAACCTAAAACTGCAAATGCGGGGTGATCGTCCAGACGGCTGAGACTACCACGAATCGCATCCTTATACCTACATCCATGGACCAATCTAGAATCAATAAGAGCTTCAAGGCTTGCCAGCTCAATGCAGAGTATCAGTCGTGGCGAGTTGTTCGCGGTCAGTGAAATAAATCTTCGTGGTCGCGAACATGTTTGCAGCTGAGAATTTCTCCACTCAAATGCAGCCAATATGCCACTCAGCCCGATCAATGAACATTTAGGAAATGCCATTTCAGCTCTCAAACATTTCCATCAGCTGAATCTTCGGCTGAAAAGACTTGATGATCTATATGGAATCAAGATAGATTATAAAAGACACCAAGAAGCCTTAAACTCTCCACAAATCCTCCAAACCACCTATCTCTTATCGTTCTGTACGAAAACTTCTCTGCATTACTGCGCCTATCATGTGTCCACTACCTCCAACACTTTCACTGCAAAGTATAGCAGCGGATGCAGACATACCAAAAGAAGTACAAGATGTCTTTAGACCACCACTCCTACATCGACATGCCGTACAAAGCCTTGTAAGCAAAGCTGCCAGTAGGGTGGATCCACCGTCAACTGGTCATGCTACGTTTACTTGCACGATCTTTAGCATGCAAAATAAGGATTACCTTGAAGACCCAGGGACTGATAAGTTCATGGCAGTCCCAGGCGAAAAGGTTCAGGACACCACCGATTTCGAAGCCGAAGGAGCCGACGAAGCTCGAGATAAATGCTTCGCAGGACTTCATACTAGCTGGGATTTCTTCAAGACATGTTTGGGTCGAAACTCTCTCGACGGCAATGGTCTTGAACTTCGTGCTTCGATACACCTTAAGCAGAGCTTTGGGGGTGCATTCTGGAATTCGGATAAACAACAAATGTTTTTTGGGGACGGTGGGCTTTACAGTGGAGAAAAGCAGGGTGTCGAGAAGGATGCCGCAAAATTCACAAGCCCGCTTGCACCTTTCAGTATTGATGTCATTGGCCATGAGTTGACCCACGGCATGGTTTCTATGACAGCGGCCTTGGGAATCGACAGAGCGCCAGGGCAACACCTTTCACCAGCCACATTGGCAAAGGAAACCGAAGGCTTACCACCTGAAATGCTCAATGTATTGTCCAATCTCACTCCTGACGAGAAGGCTCGCATCCTTGAAGGATTGCTGTTAAATCGCCGACAAATTGAGTCCCAGACTCTCAATGAACATATTGCAGATTGCTTCGGTATCATGATTAAGCAGTTTAGCCTCAAAGAGACAGCAGAAAACGGAAATTGGGACATCGCTTCTGGGTGGTGGTCGGAATCCACAATGAACAGCACTAAGTGGACCGCCAACTACTTACGCACATTCAAAATACCAGACGGCCAATCTCCGCAACCTGACGACGGTCTAAAAGTCTGGGGCGATACTGTAAACTTCTTTAAAGTTGATGATCCTCATGACTGCTGTGGTATAGGCAACCACGCGTTCTACCAGGCTGCTCTCAAATTCGGGGGCAACGCTTGGGAGACGATTGGAAAGATCTGGTACAATGCTTTGACAGACGAGGCCTTCAAGGATCCGAAAAACCAAACGTACAAGGGCTGGAGAGATCTCACTATTCTCCATGCAAGAAAGCTCTTTGGTGAAGATGGGGCTAAAAAGATGACAGAGGCATGGAAAGCCGTGAACCTATAAGGAAACGCCGCGCTCGCAAGTCATAGTCACAGTTCTTACACAGAATATCCAGCTTTATTCGGCTATGGTCGGCTTCGAAATCTCGGAACAGAGAAAGGGAAGACGTATTGTATTGTGAGTTATCAGAGACTTATAATGTGGCTTTACGGGCAGGCACAAGTCAACAAGGTCGATCTTGAGGCGCGCCATTTCCTTGACTGGATTCTCGTATATTACGATCATCAATATCCCGATTTTATGGTGGCGAAGCTTTCCGCGGAGTTCAACCTCCAGGCTTCTTATCTACGTTAGCTGTCTCCAATAAAGAATTTATGCTACGCTACAAGTTATGATTTACTTCATTGGATGCCCATCACACGTATGGTGGATGAGATGAGATATTGACGGCCATCAAAGCCGACATTAAAGCACAACATGTATTCTGCTGCTTCTGCCAGGATTTTGGTATGAAAGTTGTTGCCAGATAATATACCAACAAGACTCACATGGTACAATGCTTTATACTCAGCCCCAGAGGCGGTTGCCTAGGTTGCCAAATTGGAGGTCGCCGACGACATGAAGCAAGCTAAACTTGAAAGCAAGGGGGTTCGTCCTGGATGCGATCCGAAGACAAGAAGATACCGCTCATGCAGGAATTGCGCCTAAGACGTGGTTCAAGCTCGGAGGCTGCGACAATCAGAAGAAAACCCACCCGAAGTATTTTGGAGAACTACGGTGGCGGCTCGAGATAATGTTGGGAGAAATCCTCCTTCGTGCTATACGTTGGCATGTCAACATGTACTCCTACTTTATAGCATGGAGTGTGCTGCTATCATCACTGACCTGGTCCGAGATCAACTCGAGGCACATCTGCTAAGGAAGTTCATTCTACGTCTGTAGTCTATGACCTGGGGCCGGCGCCTGGCTCACACTAAAGATCATGACTTCCTCGCGCTGATACCAGTGCAAGCACGTAGGAAAGATCTTGTCTGCATCATTCCTGGATGTAGTGTCCCACTCCTACTTCAGAAGCGAAAGCAAGAAGGGTTCTACAAGTTTGTTAGCGAGAGCTACATTCATGGTATGACAGACAGCGAAGCCTTTCAGACCAAGTCTCAAGACAAAGAGAGTATAAAGAGTTTGAGTTACCCTAGCTTGATGAATGAGCGAAGGAGCAAGGCGTTGCATGCTTTGAAGTGTTGAAGAGATATTTAAGAAGGATGAGGTGTGTTCGAAGTCGAACCCAAATTGGCTTAGCCTGAAATCGGAATGTTAGTGACCACGGCCTAATACTTACACTCTTTTTAGATACTATCACAACATACTTCAACATTGCCTCCTCTCTTGCCATCTAGGTAGGTAAGTAGCATTCAGAGCCGCAAATGGCTCATCCTAAGCCTGGATTTTCGAGCTGGTGAGGCGCTACTTTCAGACATGGTGGTAAGATGAGCAGCCAATCTGAACTCAAGCCGCACATGTTCTCACCGGTTGCCGCAGGCCATGAACTCGCCAATAGCATTCCACGTACAGTATCGGTCCAAATGCAATCGGAGACGAGGTAGCGAGGACCCTTCCATAGTAATGGCCGCATGGTAGTATCCAGCCTGAATCTATTCCTCACTCCTTACAACTTTCCAAGTCTAATATTTGAGCCGCTTCGCCTTTCAACCAACTCGGAATGAGTGCGGGAGCAGATGATTGGAATCAGGGGGAGCGAAAGATTCCAAGATCAAGAGATACAAGTGTTGAGCAAGATCAGAATTCGGTCCTTTGCGAAGCATGCCGAAAGGCCAACCTTCACGACATTGTTGATAATACTCGATCGGGTTCCTCGAAACAGGATAGACTTTACCGTTTCAATAAAGAGTGCACCTCGTGCTGATTCCTTCCAGCGCTCTCGTATTACAAGCCCGAGTTCGACACCACCTGTCGGGCTTTTATAATTCAAGGAAATGCTTTGTGTAAGACTTCACAGGATGAGCCACCACCATCACTATGCACTCAAGTTCCTGATAAGAACGGGGTCTATGTTTTCTCTGATTACGCGATTCCAATTCTGGAAGATCCGCAGAGGTTATCTGGACGGGCGATCAACGTAGATCGAATTGATTTCGATCTCGTCAGGACATGGCTGGATTTTTGTGAAGGGTATCATATTGGCTGCTCTCAACGGGACGTTCAATTTCCAGAAATCCAGGTTTTGGACTGCGAGAGCCGTACAATCATTCCCTTGCCTTCGCGTTCAACGCCATACGTTACGCTCAGCTACGTCTAGGGACCTGTAACGGTGAACAATTTGAACTCACGTTCTCCAGACTGCTTGCGCAATCTTCCAAGAACAATAGAAGATGCCGTATCGGTGACCCTTCGGCTCGGGTACAGATATCTCTGGGTTGACCGCTACTGCATTCCTCCGGATGATGCGGAGAGACATAAGCAGATCCAGAATATGGGCCTAATCTATGGAAATGCAGCACTGACCATTGTGGCCGCTGCAGGAGATAGTCCTCATTCTGGACTACCAGGAGTGAGTTCTACACCGCGCATAGCCCAGCCCTCAATACAATTGGGTTGTCTTCGTCTCGTTTCCAGTATGTCTACAAGTACCAGGATCGATATTGAGCAGTCCCACTGGAATAGTCGAGGTTGGACGTATCAAGAGGGCGTACTCTCCAGACGACGACTTGTTTTCACGTCTCGCCAGCTATATTTTCAGTGCGGAGCGATGGCATGCATCGAAGCAGTATCAATGCCAGGGGACCTCCACTTTTTGTTGGATCACGATAGGGAAGACTTCAGCATCATTACACTCATCATATTTGGAGCGAAACCTCGGCCCATTTTTCCCATCAATACAATTATGCCCACCCAAATGATCGATGAGATAAGGCACCAAATCGATCAGTACGTCCCTCGACAGCTGACCTTCGAAAAAGATGCCCTAGACGCCATTCAGGGTATTCTACAAGTGTTCCAAGCACAGCCGCTCCCAATTAGTCACTTCTATGGAATGCCGTTAGTTCCTGCTGAATCCTTCTTTAGATCAGAAAAGGCGCAAGCGGCGTCCACATGGACGTATGGTTTGACATGGTCTTTCCGGGGGCATTCTTCCGCGGCAGCGTGGACTAGACGCCGAGAGTTTCCGAGCTGGACATGGCTCGGATGGAAGTGCCATCGAAACCTATGGGGAAATGAGAACTATCATTTCCATTTTCAAGGATCTACGGTTGGCTACTCTGACCTAGCCTCGATTGCAGTCGAAGTCCAAGACAGCGACAACATTTTATTCTGCGATGCTTGGCTTCAATCAATACCTCCAGAAGGGTTAGACAGATATCTTCGAATCTCAGGCTGGGTTGCTGACATCCAAGTATCCTTCCCTTTTATGGAACGCTCGTCATTTGCCAACCTCAGCAGACAACTATCATACCTTATGGAGACATGGACGGAGCCTGGGGTCTTCCAAGGAAATACCGACTATCATTTTAAAGTCATCGCTCTCGGATTTTCCGGAGAGAGATCCATGATAGATTTGGTGGTCCTTGTTGTGCATTATGTGAGGCATTCACAAGCATACGAGCGTATTACATGTACGGCACTTTATACGAATGAAGCTGTAATACGCTCTATGACCTCTGAGACACCCCCAAGGCTATAAAATGGGAAGACTATCGCGGCTACAAGGATTCAACTTCTACGACAGACGAGCTAGTGTTCACGAAGCAGGGGGTCCGTCTAGGGTAATGCCTTTTGTAAGTGCTTCTTCAACTTCTCGTCGAGCGTGCTAATAAGTTAGATGCAAAGCTTTCAGGATGGCCAATACGAACAGCTTGACTGTTGATCTAGGAAAAGCCAGCAAAGAGATGAGGTAGAACAAGCCGGGCGAAAAGTACCTAGAGTCAAAAGTGCACAAATGAGTGACCTCATCAGCTTCATGACCGACTCATGATTCTCATATGTAAGAGGTTGTCACAATTCGGTAAAAATTATATATTCTTACCCTCCTACACATTATGAACCGCTGGTGAGGAGCATGAGCGCAATAATTTAATGAGCTACCTACGTAGATGTAGGGTTTATGTAATTTCAAGTTGTACAGCAACTTTGACTACCTTTCCACGAGCCTGGTTGTTCATACATAGGTAGCGTTGATGTCGCGTTGATGTCGCGTTGATGAGTCTATGATCCATGGTTACAATATGAGTCGCGCCACGCTAAGGATTTCGTAACCCGAGATTGCACTTCCAAGGTTCTGTGAGGAATCGGGTATGTGCATTTATGAAGTGAGGCGGGAAAAGACACGGCAGTCTATTTCTGTTAGAGAGTCTACTTGAGTGCATGTGACTCGAGGGAACATACGAGTACAGGTATTCCAAGATTCGGGAATACCACTCACGTTTCTATCACCAATAGAGCAGGGGAAAAGAGGAATGATTCTAACTTTTCATTTTCATGAGGGCCACTCGCTATCTGTAAAGAGTAAAGAAACCTGGCAAACCAGTGTAGGACTAGGCAAGAAGGCAGAGGGAAGCCTGAGCCACCATGCCCTCGAGAAACTGAATACCTAATCGATTGAAGCATGCCCTCAAACCTAT
This sequence comes from Hysterium pulicare CBS 123377, assembly GCA_000467715.1. Taxonomy (NCBI): domain Eukaryota; kingdom Fungi; phylum Ascomycota; class Dothideomycetes; order Hysteriales; family Hysteriaceae; genus Hysterium; species Hysterium pulicare. The sequence continues at coordinate 50,499 of AJFK01000706.1, forward strand.
AGAAAAAGACAAGCCGGACAGAAAGAACCCCCAACACCGCATCCTAAGACCGTTTCGGTCGTTATGCACAAGCCCATGAAAGGCGTAAGTACGTCCGGAGTTCAGCAAGCCGCAATGTGTAGGCAACGAAACAAGGAACCGAGAAGAGATCGATTAGCGATCTTCAGCCCATTCGTTCTCGCGACGGATCTGATCCTCCTCTTCCGGTGTGAAATCGTTTTGGATATTGAAGGTCTTTCGGATCTCGTCTGGGGACTTGCCCTTGATCATATTTGCGACCGTCTTGCAGCCAACATCAAGAAGGGCCTTGATGTCGAGGTAGTTCGCAGCCTACGATATTGTTAGCACATTGAATCACGAGTAGGGTGTTGGGTATGTTACGTACCAAGATGATCTCGAAGAGCATCTCCTGGTCGACCTGCATAAACTTCTGGTCCCACTCGTCGATGTCCGTAGACTTCTTGCGGGAATCAGAGTCATCGTCCTGAGTTGCCGGAGGGTCCTTGCGGTGTTGCTCGCACCACTCGAGAACCTTCTTCATCACCGCCTCGTTGACCTGGAACACAGTTAGTTAGCTTTGGATCGGGGGAGCTTGGGGGACGGAGCTTAACTTACGTTCGGGATGGGGATGGCTTCGGCGCTCTCACCACCGATATCCTCCAACAAGTTCTTGATCAGGATGGATCGCTCGGCGACCTCCCGTTCAACCGTCATGTCCATGCCGTCGGAGGTTGTGATCATAATGGTCTTCTTTTCTTCGGTTGCGGGAGCTGCCATTTTGTCGTGGAAAGTGGGGTTATTCGAAATGTTGGTGTTTGAAGTCGTGGTTTTTGTTGGCCGGAGTATTGCTGGGGGTTGTAGAATGTGGGTGTAATGAAGAAGAGAAGTCGAGGTTGGGTGGGAGGAAGGGGGGTTTATATGGGGGCTCGATGATGGTGAAATGGACGAGAGTTTGCGTGAAGGCAACAGAAGTCAATCATGACAAGCGCAGCCGCGTTGAGGCGAAGCCAGGCCGTGGCCGCCACTTCAGGCTTAGCGCAAGGCTTCCACCTTTGTTTCCAAGGTTCCTCGCCATCCTCACCCTTTGTTTCATAAAAGGACAGCATTGCCGGGTCACAATACTCGGACTGTCCACGAACACAACGGCTTCGGCCTTCATTTTGGCTTATGAAAGTACAATATTCTGTACAATTTCACTTGCCTAGACGCTCTATCTTCGTAAAATGGTCCAAAACGATACCTCTGTGTGGTCACAATGAGCCGGAACTTCATTCGGAGTTTCACCAAGCTCCCCAAGGCTGAAGGAAGGCCTTCTAAGAGCGTGAATCATCATTCTTTTCTTTCTCCCAAGGGTCTCTCTATGATCTCTATGGCAGTGTCTTATGGAACACCGCCATTTTGTTGGTATTGTGGACACGACACAGCCATTTTGTATGGGAGTGTTTACGCAAACACCGCCATTTTTTCAGGAAATGACGAGTGGCCAGACAACAAGGAATACTATCGTGACTCCGAAAGTAATCGAGCAGCTCTCATGACCTCCAAAAGTTCGGCTTCACCTCTTCCCTTCTATATCTGTGTGTCTCGAGAGAGTATATAGATTGGTCATGTTCCATTTGCATGTGGTATAATGAGGTACACGTGACAGCGAGATTTGCCAAGCAAGTGGAAGGCTGCATGCCCAGCCTGGTTGCGGGCTTGTTGCTGACCTCTTCGTTTGCGGTTATTATCTCAGACAACCTGGCCCTTACTTATAGCCAATATTATTGTACATATTCCTTTCAGCATGTAGCCATAATTCTAACACTTTCTGAATCTCTTTCCCTCTTGACTTCTTCGGACAGCTTGTGGTGCAATCGACCCCTATCTTTAGGCAGCTTTGGACAAGCTCCAGGTCATTACAAAGCTCGTCCGACGACACTTGAAGTAACCCGAAAGCAACACCATGCAATCACTGTTTGTCTTGCTGCATCTTCATAGATTCAGAATCTGAGGCGACATGTGGCGGCGCATATACTTCTTACTGATTCTAGTGCGCATCTACTTTGCTCTCTCACCCAGCTATTTGCATCCAGATGAAAACTTCCAGGGTCCGGAGGTGATTGCAGGTATTTCCCCCGATATATACGCGCAACTTCATACAGACTATCGCTGATCGTATCTTCCATCTAGGACGCGTCTTCTCCTACCCCGTCCACCGTACCTGGGAATTCACCTCCGAACACCCGATCCGAAGTACCTTCCCACTATGGATCGCCTACGGTTCCCCGATGTACCTCCTCCGATGGTTATGGGAAGGCTTTGGATATGGTGAGGTGTCACCATCGGTTGTATACTGGACACTGCGAGTGTTGATGTTGACGTTGAGCATTGTGTTGGAAGACTGGGCAATTCAAGAATTGGTGCAATCACCACGCGAACGACGCGTCGCCGTTCCGCTGGTCGCTTCCTCATACATCACATGGACTTTTCAAACGCATACATTCTCGAATTCTCTGGAAACGCTGTTGGTGTCTTGGAGTTTGGTCTTGATACAGCGCATTGTGGATGACAAGGTAAGTTGGGGCACATTGTTTGACGAGAGAGCAATTGTGCTAACACAATTCCTTACAGAAACGCTCCGGAGTATTAGCATCGTCCATTCTGGGGTTTCTAGTCGTACTTGGTGTTTTCAACCGCATCACATTTCCGGCGTTTCTGCTTCTTCCGTCGTTCAGCCTTCTCCCACACTTTCGAAGAAAGTCAGTCATCCGTTCTCTCTCTTCTAGACATACCACTAACGTACTACACCAGACCGTTTTCCCTCGTGTTCACTACTATTTCCGCTGTTTTCACTGTTCTGCTTGCAGTCAGCGTAGATACGGCATTTTATACCCCCAATCCTTTCATGTTCACATATTTACTCCGAAGTCCCATAATCACACCTCTTAACAATTTCCTCTACAACTCATCCTCGACTAATTTAGCCCAACATGGCGTCCACCCCTTCTACCAACATATCCTAGCCAACCTCCCTCAACTTCTCGGCCCTGCCTTCCCCCTTCTCTTCTTCTTCCGCCGCGCCCATCTAAGTCTACGCCTGCTCTCGGCCTTCTCAGGAATCATATTTCTGTCACTCTTCCCGCATCAAGAGGCCCGATTCCTCATCCCCGCAATCCCTTTAATTCTCTCCTCATTGAGGCTCCCGAAACTGTCCAATCCGGCCCCCAAAACTCTACGCACATGGCTCTCGTCCTGGATCATCTTCAACGTCCTCATGGGCATTCTCATGGGTGTGTACCATCAAGGCGGAATCGTCCCAGTGCAAATGCATCTCGCTAAAGAGAACGCAACTATTTCTCATGCCTTTTGGTGGAAGACATATAGTCCACCTATATGGCTTCTCAACGGCAAAAACGAGCAGCTCGTCACGAAAGACCTGATGGGGATGCCTGGACCTCAAATGCTCGAGCAACTCAAAAACGTTACGACATGTGAAGACCGGATTTCGCTTAAATCTATCATGGGGTCGAAAGACCTCGTTTATCTTGTAGCTCCGAGATCAGCTTATTTCTTAAAGCCTCACCAAGCACCGGGTTCTCTAGAGGAGATGCAGTTGGATGAGGTCTGGAGCTACAAAAACCATCTCAATCTCGATGACCTGGATTTTGGTGATGATGGCGTGTGGCCGACGCTGAAGAGAGTCGTTGGAGATCGCGGACTGGTGGTTTGGAAGGTTAGGAGAGTGTGCGGTGGGAGGAAGAAGGGGTAGCTGTATTCCCCAGCTGGATTGGAGAGGATGCATGTTTGCAATTTGTAAATTCCACTTTGATACCCCTACTTAGGAACATTTCCAATATCATTTATCCAGAATTTCCGACATATGCTGATTCGTTTGTTCCAGGACTTGTAATCTTATTGCGCTACAAACAAAACTTCCTGTTTGGGATCCGAGTTAACCTATTTGCAGCACCAAAGGAAAGCCAGGCCTGGAAGAAAGTTTTGCATGACTCCTCTCCTTCATAAACCATACTTTGTAAAACCCTTTGGAGCGGATTTGAATCTGCAAGCACAGGAACTTTGAGAGTTGAGTGCCTTTCCTAAAGCAGTTAGTGCGGTATCCAACAATCAGTATCTAGGTAAGCCAGTGAAATCGCGAGGATCTTCTCGTGGCTCATCCGTTGTTCCTCGTTTCTTGCCCATGGCAGCGTGACGGTTCCACCGGGCATCCAACATAAACACCAACTCCATCTTATCGTGTCGTCTTTGTGCTAATTGTCTCTGTACTATACCTTCAAGTATTCACTAACATCTCTTTGCTTTCTCTTTCGTCTACTATCACTAGTTTCTAATCGACTTCCTAACCATGACGGGCAAGCGTCTGCTCTTTGTCAATATCCTATTTGTGTTTCTTGCTTTGGTTCCCCCCATCGTAGCCGAGGAAGAAGTCATACTGGAACCATGTCAGCCTGCTCGCTTTTCTCAGTCCACTCACACTTGGATCCGAAAGCTCGCATCAGTAGGTGATTCGTATGCTGCGGGTTTAGGGGCCGGTAAACGACTCGACTGGTCTTGTTCGAGATATGACCAGTCGTATCCCCACCTTTTACACTCCTCCGACTTTCTTGGGGAGAATGCAAACCGCACCCACCAGTTCATGGCTTGTTCTGGTGCACTATCGCAAGAAGTGATAGAAAAGCAGATTTCGGTCTTAGAAGACGATTTAGATCTGATTACCGTCTCCGCTGGAGGTAACGACGTAGGCCTCAGCGTTCTCATGAACCAGTGTATCTACCAATTCTTCATGGCCAACGATGACGACTGCGAGAAAGTCCTCAACGAGACATGGTCGAGTATCGAGGATTACCTTCCTTCCAATATCACAGCTGTGCTAGATGCGCTAACGCCAAAGCTGAACAAAGACCATGGCACTATCTTCTATACTGGCTATGCGAGGTTCTGGGGCACCGATGATGAGACTTGCGATAACGTCACTTGGGCTATCTGGGAACACGAGACCGAATCTGCAAAACAATTCCTTACCCTGGAGCGTCGAAGGATCATGAATGATATGGTTCTTGCTGTGAACAAGAAGATTAAGGATGCTGTAGACAAAGCCGGTGATCACGTTGTATTCGTTGATTACGACCACTTCGTTGCTGATAATAAAGGCCGATACTGCGAAGCGGGCATCATCGAACCAGATCCGAACCGAAATGGCCTTTATTTCTATGAGTGGAAGACGGTAGATGCTAGTGAGAATAAGACGGAATTGGGGAAAGCTGGTGATGATGTACGGAAAGGATCATTTGAAGGCGACATTGCTATGTGGACCAACAAGACCCTACACAAGCATCCAGACTGGAGACTGGATCCCCATAAAGGAAAACTTGATGAAGACAAGATACAGGCGGAAGGGTTCTTCGGTGACACCATTAATTGGATGCTGCCGGATTTTTGGAAGCGAGTGTTCCATTTACGACCAGATGCTCACAGGATCATTGTTCATTTGATCCTTGAGAAGATATCCAAAGGACACCCTCAGCAAACTGATGAGCAGACGGAGCTTTGATCATCGAACATAGTTTCTACACACAGCCTGCAGCATCGACATTCTCCTATAACGGCCTTTATCGATTGGGACGCGATGTTAGTTGTATACCCCTATTTTTTGATTGCACGAGAACGCATGCCTTTCACTCATAGGAATCTAGTAACATTCGACGACTTATGACATTAATTTCTTTCCTTCTCAAATCAGTGCCTCTTTACTAGACTGCAGATCAGCCCTCCTTGCTGTACGAACCAGCTATTCTTCGTCTTCCACTCCTTGTTAGGATCCGCCAAGCTAACCTCAAACTCTCTCAGCAGTTGAGGCACAATCTTCGTCATCTCCATCAAACTAATGTTCTTCCCAATACAGGTCCTACTACCCGCGCCAAATGCAAAGAAGCTCTGCTCCATCGCCTTCAACTGCTCCTCCGAACTCTCGATCCATCGCTCCGGAATGAATTTCTCAGGTTCGGAATATACTTCTGGGTCATGCTGAGTGACCCACGCGTTAATACCAACGACAGTACCGGCCGGGATATGTTGTCCGCATATAGTTGCGCCACCTGGTGGGACATGGCGTTCAAGGAGTAGCCCGACACTTGGATGAAGTCTCATAGCTTCCTTGATCACAGCGTCCAAATACGGAAGATGCGTGGTGGCTTCCTTGTACCTGATCGGATTACTCAGTTTCCCTTCTTTACCCGCCTCATCGATTTGCGTCACCAGCTTCTTCATCTTGTCTGGATTCTTGATCAGGAAGTAAATGATGGCTCTTAGAGCAATGGCCGTCGTGTCTGATCCCGCAAAGACGTTGGTAGAAAGGTGCACGATGATATCGCGTGTATTCATCTTCGTCGGATCTGATAACTTCACCGCAGACCAACGGGAGAGCATATCGCCCTTGGCGTCCAGAGCCTCAACATCCAGCTCGCCATCGCGCTTGAGCGACGTCGAAGGAGTGACGCTATTAACAGCTTTAAGCGTGAAGTTCAAGACCTGATTCCAAGTCTCCATGGACGGGAGCAAGATAGGGAAAAGAGGATTCCCAAGCAGTATCGGATGCCATTCAGGAATTTGCCCGCATTGCGAAGCATATGCCTTCAATATCATTAGTACTTTCTCAATCAATCATTTGAAGAAACGGGCAAAGCAGACATACCAACATCCCCTGAATGGCCTCCATCATCCCATCAACATCCTCCCCACGTTCCAAAAACCCCAATTTCTTCGCAAACGAAAACTCGCCCACGACGTCAAATGCATAATACTGCAGCCAAGCGCCCAAATCCACGCTCTTTTTCTCGGCTGCAAAGCCGGAGAGTTTCTGCATGAAGAGGGTGGTGCAGGAGTCTACGGCGTCTTCTTTGGCGAGGAGGCTGGTCATGCTGTAGGCGTTCGCGATGGGGCGTTTTTGGTCGCGGTGGTAGGCTTCGTCGCGGGTGGAAAAGAGATTCATTTGTGGTTTCTTTTGCCAGGATATGCATTGGATGGGGTAGAATGCTGTCTACGGTTTTATCAGTTCTGCAGTACACTTCCTCGTGTCATAGCTCTCGATAAGCAACCAACAAGAGCGGAGTCGAAGAGACTGGATTAGAAATATAGGTGAAGTGAAGCCGTGCCTTGGAACAATATGCTCAAAATATTCAACACAGCTCGACATGACCGTTCTGAACTCAGCAAAAAAGCATAAAGGATCGAACCTCCTCTCCCAACTCCCACCATGAACGCACCCCAAAACAACCACTCTTGAACACCAACAGCCCAAACAATCCTTAAAACCCCAAACACATAAAACCAAATCAAAACCCCAGAAAAAAAAACTCACCTTAGTAAACCCGCCCTTCAACCCATAAATCTTCCCAATCTCCTTCGCATCCCCCACACTAACATGATTCGGTCCAATCCTGACCAAATCCCCATACTTCCTGTGCAACTCGATAGCCGTGCGTTCTGCATGGCCCCTTCTCACATCGTAGAGACGCCAGAGATTGGTGTAGGCGGCGATGGCGGGGCCCGGGAGAGAGCGGAGGACGGGGCGGAATTTGTTGTGCAGGAGGCGGAGGGTGAGGAGGGTGAGGAGGAGGGGGATGGAGTAGAGTTTCAGGAAGGAGGTTAGGGAAGACATTGTTGGAGTGGGGATGGGGATGGGGATGGGGGATAGGGGATGTGTTTACGTGTGTGAGGTTTGGAAGGTAAAGGAAGAGAGGCGGGAGCCGAGTAGATCGATTGAACCGAAACTCAGGTCTCAGTCCTCGAGCCTGCTTCTGCAATATATACACCTCGTCCCTCCCTCCAAAGACCTTTCCCCAGCCTTTTCTTCGTCGCCCATCGGATAGGGTTCGGATGCGGGTTCGGATAATGCACCCAGCTCCAGAGATACTCTACTTACCACTAGAACGCCATCATTAATACTAAAAAGTAAATCATTCGCGAAACTTTCTCTAGAGCAACGCCGAGTTCCCCGGAATTACATTTGCGGGGTGTGAATGGGGTGTGAACGGGGAAAATCTGACTGCATTGCGGTAAGCCTTTCTATTACCCCTGAACCGCGTCACGTTACTAACCTAAACACAGTTGCCTATTAGTAGTGTCGTTATCTAATTAGATCTATTTAACTATTTAACTCCTTATTATAGCTAGTTTATTATTCTAGCTACTTTCTTCTACTATTACTATTAAAATATTTACCTTAATATTCTCTTTATACTAAAACTAAATATATAACCTCTATAGAGCTACTCTATTAATAGTACTATACTAAATACTTGCCTATATTTTTATAGAATCTATAAGCTACCTATATAATAAAGTAAGGGAGAAGAAATTTT
>AJFK01000707.1:0-44991 GCA_000467715.1 Hysterium pulicare CBS 123377
TTTAAAAAGAAACTAAAGGATATTAGGGAGAAAGTCTAGAATAATTAGGAGTAGCTAAGAAAGATAGTCTATAGTTCCCTTAAAAGGTTAGAAGGAATGTTGCGTAATATGTGGAGTTAGTGTTGTTTAGTTCCTATTGGTCTGGCGTTAGTGTGTTTTTCCGGATTCGGTGATAGGTGTTGGCTTGAGTCAAGAAAGTAAGCGTTGAGCGTAGGTGTTGTGTAACAGGCATGATAAGGCTTTGTGCGTTCCGGTTCCGACGTGAAGGGTAAAGGAGTGAGGAGCTGTTTGTGAGGTTTTTTCTTTTTTTTTGTGGGGGGTTATTTGGAACGGCTTCATTAAAGTAGAGCTTGTAAGAATTTGAGTATGGAAACTTTTCTATTTATTGATTTAAATGTATGCTCTGGAGATTGTCGTGTCCAGATGCTCTTCCACAGAGTGCTCTAACAAATGATATTCATTCAGCCGCTTTATGTGCACATGCATCCAGTATGAGTCGTGCATGTACCCTATCGACCATCTATCATCAAGCGACTACATCATCATCATCATCAATTATTCCGACGATTTCAGCCTCTTCTCCCCCAATAGGCTTATGCTTAGGCTTCTTCTCTTTCTTCTTCTTTTTCTTTTGCTTCCGGCCTTGATTCTCCTGGTCGCCACCGTCTTCACCTTCGGCCTCAGAATCGCTAATACCAGCCAATTTCCTTTGCCGCTGATCCTCTTCATACTCCTCTTTCGCAGCCTCAATGATGGCTCTATTCTGCTCGTCCGATTCTCTAAGCTCGCGTTCTAGTTCGCGTGGATCGAGAAAGTCTCCCGCATCCATGTCAGTTAGTTGGAGATATTGGCTAAAGTCGGTTTGTCTTTCACCAGCAAGAGCAGACTTTACGCGGTTGGGATCCTCCCGCTCTTCTTTTACGAATTTCTGCTTGACATTGTGCCGCGTCCTTCCTGGGAACAAAGTGCTGATCATTTGAAAATCAGTACCGAACATGCCCAAGGCATCGTAAAAAGATTCCGTATCTTGGCGGGTCCAGCGTTTCCCTCTCCCAACCATAATGCGGTCAGCTGGATCGCGACGATTCGCCAAGACCCAGCTTTGAGTCGTAACTCTCGTGGTGAGATCGTCCTCTTCGACCTGCTCTAGATCTTCCACATCGCGTGCAGCATTGGCATTGTGATCGATGACAGTAGATTCCTGTATCAGAACGATCTGACCGTCGACTTCGCGAAATCTAGGCCCACTCTCCGCCATCGCAGCGCGTTCGTTGCCAGCAGCATCCAGCATCTCATTGACTTCGGCCTGATTCGTGCCCCCACTGGCAGCAAGCGCTAGCTGTTGCTCTCTGCGGCGCTCCCGGACTTCTTCCCAGTTAATCTCGCGCATTTTTCGTTCACGCTGGGATACTTTCCCAACACGTGGATTACGACTCGCTATATCCCCCATAAAACACTCCTCAGGATCTATTTCCTGATCTTCGGCGTCTGACGGTGTTTCTGCTCTTGCGCGTCCTCGCGGTTTTTTAGTTCCAGCTCCGCGTTCATTCTCGGCTTCGCTTGCCCCTTCAGCACCCCCTTCAGACGGAGCGCGAGTCGTAGCCTTCTTCCTAGCCCTGTTTCTCTTCGGTTGTTCTTCTCTTGGACTATAGTCCGCGTCATCTTGCACGTCTTCTTGAGCGGGGCCTTCTTTCCTCTTCCTGGTTGTGCCTTTGTCTTTCCGCACCTTTCGAGGCTTCTTGGGCCGTGCTTGAATAGGATCCTCGTCAAGTTCCTCCTCTTGGTCTTCTACGGCATTAGCTGTTGTAGCCTTCCTTTGACCCCTAGCTTTCGCACTTCGTGATGGAGTTACTGCCTCTGTCACGCTTGTGCTACCATCTGTAGGCGTAGCTGCCATTGCCTTCCTTTTGCCTTTTGCCTTTGCGCTCATTTTGAGAGGCGCGGTGGCTGGGATGCTTTCCCCGGCATCTTGTTGTGTGTTGTTCACGGCTGTCCATGGAACACGGCGTTTTTTCCGTTGCGTAGTTGGTTGGGTGCTAGTAAGTCCGGGCTTCGCCGGCTGTGACGTATTTGCATCAGTATCTTGAAGTAAACCGGTGGAAGTTGCTGAAGCATCTGCAGATTCCGCTCTGGCAAAAGCCGGTGTGGCATTGTGTGCAGGATGTTGTTCCGCAGGTTGGTCTAGGTGGATCTCGGAAGGCTGTATAGTTAGGGGGGAGGGAGCGCTGCTGGGTAGTGATGCAGGTGTTGCCGCAGGAGTGATTGGTGCTGTTATTGTTTGAGGGATTGAGAGTGCTTCCGCGGGCTGCGGGGACTCTATCCTTCGCCGTTTTGGCGATCTGCCTCCATCCTTGTCCCCATTAGTCTGTGGCGGAGTAGGAGCTCTTGCAGGAGAGCCCTGTGAAGCCTCAGTATGGTCCTGAGCCTTCTGGCTTACGTGTGTTAATTGCGAAGGTGGGGGTGACACCGGCGGCTGGTCAGCCGAAGCAGAAGTTATTATCGTTGGTATGGTAGACTGTTCTGCAGATGCAGACTGCGCTGCCTCTTTCACTAAGTGCGACGTGATCCGAGGTTGTTCCTGTGCATCAAAAATGTCCGAAAAGGTGGCTTGACTGTTTGCTTGGACTGCATCGAGGTTCTGAGCGACGGGCGGTTGGGATTGTTCATTCTGGGAAGGGCTGTCGGCACTTGGGCTATCGGTAGCGCTTGGCTGTGAGGCTTGAGGTGCTCCAGCACGGCGGCGTTGTATAGCTTTAGGTGCGAATTTCCTCGTGGATTTGTCCTCTGCGAAGAACTGTGAGTAACCGTGAGCATCGCTTATTGGCGGGACCACTCACTTATGATGAAGCTACTGAAACTGGCAGGCGGCTTCTGAGGCTGCTGCTGTTTGTCATTGCTCGCAGCGGTGGGCTGTGAAGAAGCAGCCTCGGTAGACATTGCTATGGTCCATATAGCTGTCGGTATAGCTGCCTGTATAGCTGGGTTGGTGTTGCAGTCGCAGAAAGCGAGACCAAGCAGGCCAAGCCGAAGTTTACCAAGGACACGCCCGTGCATCTGCCAAGACGCTAAGTCACGTGTGCTTGTAAAGGGACGTCCACCTCCTCGATCTTTCGTCGACTTTGCCTGTCATCCCCTCACAACGCACACGACCACCCTCAACCGCCCACCCCTTTCTCTTTCACTGTATTCTGCTTCATTCTCTCTTTTGCTTTCTCCATGCGTTGAGCTGCCGTCGTTCGGAGCCTCTTCTCTTCCTACAACTACCCCCTCTTGTGGCTCTGATGAGGCTGCTCGAAGCAAGAACTGTTACAGCCCCATCACTTGACGTCGTCAAGATGGAGGAGCGCAAGAGACCAGCTGCTCTCGACCATGATGATTCTGCTCCACCTGCTAAGAGGCAAGCCGTAACTGTTAACGGTGCCAAATCGCATCCTGACGCTGACCTTCCCTGGAAAGATGACATCGAGGTTCGCCCCCAGTCCCGCATCTCCATTCAATCCGCACACCATCGAACACCGACTAATCACTCCTGCACAATCATAGTCCTTCCAAAAAGATGCGATTCATCGTCAGATGAAAGAGTACAAGAGGGAAAAGGTTGCACTCGAGGCTATCGTCGCTGAAAACGAAAAGCGTGCTGCATATCACGATGACCACTTGCGAATAATAGATCTGTGGCTCTCTCAGGTTGGTTCTCGTATTTGTCCGCCATATAGAGGATTCAGCTGATAATGCTTGCAGCTCGTCGACGAGATCAAGATCCGGGCAAACGATATCTCCTCGCTTGGCATATCACAAAGTTGTAAGTGGGCCAAACAATTGTGAACTTACCTCGGTATACTTATCATGGCATCTACAGCAAATGATGCCCCCTTCCCTGCTTCACTGTTGTTCTCCGACAACGAGACTTTTCAAAAACATCTTTCTTCTCGCTCAGAAAATATCAAATCAGCTTTGACATCTCTTTTCGCTAAGCTGCCTCCGTCCTCACCTGAAGTTAACCAACTCCAGGAGGAGATTGCGAGATTATTGGGATTGGAAAAGGAACATATTGCAAGCCTGCATCAAATCACAACGGAAAAAGAGCAAGTGTACGAGCGCTTTGATATGGCAACACAACGTTACATGAAGGCTGAAAAGAAACTGGACCGAATGAAGAGTGTTCAGGTCGCAAAACTAGAGAAGGCAGCTATAGCAAACAGCACACGAGAAGAACCATCCAGTGCAAATAACTCCGCTGCCGAAGTCAATGGCACCAGTGGTGGTCTCGTAAACGAAGAGCTAGAAAGTCTACGGAAGGAAGCTGTCGCAGACGCTACCAAGAAGCGAGAGCAGTTGGAACAGTTAGAGGCTGAGAACAAGAAACTCACTGAGCAGGTTACCGCTCTGAATGTTCGATTAGTAGGACTGAGTGATGACGATTACGCCAAGACGGATTTGTTCAAGGCATTGAAATCGCAGCATGAGGACGTCATCAAGCGGATCAACAATCTGGAAGCTACTAACGTACAGCTTCGGGAAGAAGCGCAGAAGCTTCAGGCTGAACGGACAGCATACCGCATGCAAATTGACGAGGAGTCTCGGACAATGCTCAGTGATTCGGAAAGCAGCTTGGCACAATCAGAGGCAAACCTTACACGTATCCGCAACTCGAGAGATGAATTACTCGCTAAGATTGCCATGATTGAGGCAAGCCAGAAGGACAGTACGACTTCAACAGAGCAAATTCGGGAGTTGGCAAGTGCCCGAGAGAGTCGGATTGCAGCCTTGGAATCTGAGATCGAGCGATTGCGCCTGCAAGTCGCCGAAAATGAATCTGAAGCACAACCTAGAACAGATCTAGATAACTTGACTGCAGACCAACTGCGTAGCAAGATCGCAACCCTCGAAAGCCAATACAGGCTTCTCAGCAATGAATTACCCTCGATGGAGGCAGCTTGGAAGAAGGCTCAAAGCCTTGCTAGCAAGAAGATAACCGAGATCACTGCATGGGAAGACCAGGTTGCAAGAGCAAACGCAGACAAGGCGAAAGCCGACCAAAAGTTCTTCGCCGCGATGAAGACCAAGGAGGCTCGAGAACAGGAAAATCGGATCCTGCGTCTTCAAACAAATAAGGGTGCCGAAGTCGTTGCACAATTGAAGGAGTCGGAAGCACTCAGCAAATCTCTGGTTGATAAGCACGAAAAACAGCTTGCCGAAGCGAGGGTTCAGATGGAAGAACTATCTATCCAACATCGTGTTTTGCAACAGAAGTTGAATGAACATCAAATCACCGCGGAAGGCCAGACGAGCCAAGTTTTGGAGCTTAAGAAGATGATCATCTCCAAGGACGAATCATATCTGGCCGCCAAACATGCGCAACGGGAGTCGGAAGCTGAACGTGAGAAGCTCACAGTGCGATTGGAAGAAAGTGGAAGGCAGGTGGAAATGTGGAAGCAGCAGAGTTCGAGCAACTCGTCGGTGGAAGAGAAGCAAATGCGAGTAAGTGGACTGCGCAAAAGACCCCATTCTGAGATTTGTATACTGATTCAGGTTCAGTCTATGCTTCAATGCCATGTCTGCAAGCAAAACTGGAAAGATACGGCACTCAAGTCGTGCGGTCATGTGTTTTGCAGTGGATGCGTCAACGAACGGATTTCGTCGCGAGCGCGGAAGTGCCCAACATGCGGGAAAATGTTTGGCAAAGACGATGCTATGAAGGTCCACATCTGATTTCCGGACACCCAACTCGATGCTTCCTCCGTAAAGCCCTTTACTTCCTTTCAACAACCCCTATACCAATTGCGGACAACCTATATTTTACTGTACATTACATTACTTCTTCCTTCTTTTCGCTTCCTTGGCGAGATTTATTTTGGCTGGCCCCCGTTGGCGGGGCTTAATTTTTTGGGATCTGCGAATTATCCAAGAGGATGTTGCTTGATGGCATTTTGCAAGCGCTGTCTCTACAGCCATACCGAGAGCTTTTCCTCTGCTAGCGGGAGCTGGGCGCTCGGTCATGTGTTGCGTGTGTAACTAGATCTCCCCTGCGGCAAAGCCAGCTGGCATTTGCTTGGAGTAGGTAGTTTAGTCGGTCGAGGCGATATGAGACAGTTGAACAATTGTTTGGTATCCTTAGATTCTTGTGTATGTGCATAGTAGGGTGGGGATTTTGAATCCACCGAACCGTTCCTCGGTATAATACATAGCTCAGAGCGCTTTCCTCTTGAGATTAACTTTGATCTCCGAATGGATAGTTGAACTTCAACAAGGCGTTCAGTCCCCCGACCCAATGGTCCTCCTCTTTCTCTTCCATTCCCACAACTCCGCGCACTATGCTCGGCACGCCGCCGCACCAGTCTCCGCTCTTGCGATCTCTGATATCTTCTCCTAGGACCCTAACTTCTAGTCCAACACCGACGCCGGCGCTGATGGTCTTGCCATCGATACTAACATCGACCTCTCTACCCCGGTTCTTCTCGCCCAGACGCAGGGTGATGGGCGTGTTCGCCGGTAACACCAAGGGCCTAAAGCTCAGTGACCGCGGGCATATGGGGGTCAAAAGCAATGAGGAGACGAGAGGATGAACGATACTTCCACCACTTGAAAGCGAATATGCCGTCGAGCCAGTGGGAGAAGAGATGATCATGCCATCGGCGACGGCTTCGGTCAGAAAGCGGCCGCCAACATAGACTTCAATGATCTTGAGATGCGGAGAAGAGCCTCGGTGGACAATGACTTCGTTTAGGGCGTACGTGTCTCCCATTCCAGGCGCACCGTTTATTCGATCGCCATCTGGGCTGAAAACGCCTACTTTTAATCGGTTCCGCAATAATATCCGCGCGTTTCGTGACTTGCCCATGGATTTCCCCCTTATAGCCGCATATGACGTCGGTTCTGAGATCTCCGGTGTATTGGAAGGCTCGGTGGAAGACTCTATCTTCGCATACGCATCACTTGCGCCGGACATATACACTTCTCTAAATGCCCGTTTATACTCCTTAAATTTCCATTCGCCCAGAAAGCCTAACGTCCCCATGGCGAAGGAGAGGATAGGAGGTACAGCCGCGGCGTGCGCGAACAGCGAACTCGCGCGTAGAATCGTGCCGTCGCCGCCAAGTGTGCATATTAGATCCGTCTTTTCAGGCAGTAGAGGTGGGCTTGCATTCTTCCCAGGCTCTTCATAAGTATACACGGGGAAGTCCACCTGCTCGTGTATTTCGTGTGCGGACTGAGGTTCGAGAATAAGGTTCATGGACGGGTATGTTGAGTTGAGATGTTGTGCATATTCGATTAGAGAGGATGTTATGCCGGGGGTGCGCTTCTTTTTCGTTATGAGGACGTTGCGGGGTGGGGAGGGCCATTGGAGGGAGAGGAGGTCGTTGGCGCGGGTTTCTTGGAAATTGGGGTGGATTCGTTGGGGAAGCTCTGAGATGGGTTTTATGACGCTTCTGCAGGCCGTCGAGGAGAAGCAGCGTCTCCAAGGGAGGATTCGATGGCGGACGAGAGAGTTCATGGTGGGTGAACGGAGTGTGTTTAGGATGGTTGGGAGTTGCGCATGAAATGCATATGCAGAGACAGATTATGACGACATGAGAGGAAATTCATGTAAAGTTTGAGAGGTAAAGAAAGGGACTATCATACAACAGCTTCTTACAACGATGCAGCCAAGGAGTGAATGTCGACAGAAGTTCCATGTAAAGGTCATGGACAGTTGCGAAGTCGCGAATGACGACCTGGGACCCTTGCTTGGCGCGCTCGTGCTCGTGAATAGACCCCGCGTCATTGGCCCGACAGCCTGGGCTCATTGAAGCTGCGGGCAACTCTCGTGGCTGTATCTTTTGTGGCGCCTGCCGGCCTGACCTCACATCTTCATCCTGCCAGGTAGCAACTTTCTCGAGCAGTTATGCTGGAGATACATGACTTTAGACATTTCTTCTCTTCTCCTCCCTGACGAAAGAAGATCCTCCAACCGTCATTGCCAACTTAACTTTACCTTTATCTTTTTAACTCCGAGACCACGCTCTCCCCTCCACCAACCTGCCCACCAAATAAGTGGGCGTTAATACTGGAAGCCCGCATACCATCTAATCTCTCGTTGGCCTCCTGCACTATTCCTATCCATCATGGCCAGCAACGGCAGCCTCAGACAGCGTAACCCGCCCACATCCGTCAGACCCGAATCCGTCAGAAAGAGCACCGCCGAAAAGATTAGAACTGGGGAAATACACCCTGGAGGGGCTATTCAACATGGAACATACAAACAAGCTCTGCGGATGCTTTTATTCGCACTGTACTTCAACGGGTGTATTGCTTGGTGGGTGTAGTCTCGGTCAGCTAACGTCTCACAGTTCGCTAATGCCAAGTATCAGCATACTCGTTACTCAACTTCTGGGTGCCCCGCTATACTTTTACAATAAGGATTTTTACTATGCGTGGATGGCGGTTACGAAACAGCATTTCGGCCTGGTGGTTACCACCATGACGCAGTGGTGGGCGCCGACTAAAATCAGGGTCAGTGGGGATAAGAGCGTGAGGGGTCAGTTGAGGAAGACCGAGGATGGGAGGCTGGAGTGTGATTTCCCGGAAAGAATGATACTTTTTGCCAATCATCAGGTATTTTCAGAGCATATTCGATGGCAAGAATCCAACATGCTGACCAAGTTCAGATATATACTGACTGGTTATACCTCTGGTGGATCGCATATACCGCCAGAATGCACGGTCATCTCTATATCATTCTCAAGGAGACTATCAAATACATTCCCATTCTAGGACAGGGTATGATGTTCTACGGTTTCATCTTCCTGTCACGAAAATGGGCCAAAGACAAAGAAAGATTCCGATATCGTCTCCAGAAACTCAATAGCAAGCACAGCGGCCCTTTAGCTGGATCTCCAGAGTCATTGGATCCTATGTGGTTACTCATCTTCCCAGAGGGAACCAACTTGTCCTCGAATGGAAGGGAATCGAGTAAGAAATGGGCAGACAAAATAGGAATTCAGGACTTGCGGCATGCTCTCCTACCCCGCTCCACCGGACTGCAATACTGCCTTCAGGAGACGAGGAAGACTGTGGACTTTGTTTATGATTGTACGGTAGCATACGAAGGAGTACCGTAAGTCAAGGGTCATTATCAATATGAGCGATATTATATCTAATAGATTGTAGACGAGGTCAATACGGCCAAGACCTCTTCACCCTCCGCTCAACCTACTTCCAAGGCCGCCCACCCAAATCAGTAAATATGCACTGGCGCCGCTTCCCTATGTCCACCATCCCCATGGACGACGCTAAAGAATTCGAAAAATGGCTCCTGCAGCGCTGGCAAGAAAAAGACGATCTTCTCGAGTACTACCTCGTGACAGGCCGCTTTCCAGCCGACGACGAAGAAGGCCCGCATCCCGTCACCGGAAAGATGATCAAAGGGGCCGGATACGTAGAAACGGAGGTCAGATGCAAGAATCCGTTAGAGTTTTTGCAGATCCCTATGCCGGCCATGGCGTTGGGATTACTCATCAACGTTATTATCAAGTTTTATCGTATGCTTTTGAGTATTGTGGGCTTAGGAAAATGAGTTATCATGACATTTCCATCAATAGAATGATGGGCATGACGATAGAATGGGACCAGGCGTGGGCTTTATGGAATGGTTGTGTCTTCTGGCATATGGGACTATCGGCTCTGCTATGAGTATGGAAATTGAGAACGGCGCTGGCGTATATACCCCTATCCTTCAAAATCGATGTTTTGCTTGAAACCCTATCGTGAAGCCCTTAAGTGGTGGTAGTGCTAGCTTAGTCACCTTGCATCGCAAATGACTTAAGCACTTGAGGTCTTCTGCGATCTGGTACAGCACTCTGTTGAAGTACACAGCTCACTTGATATTATTTGCTGCGAATGGGCCCCATGGCATCTGCGACTTCCTCTATGATTACCCAAGCACTTCTGGCCTAAAAATCAAACCGCCCAACGACATTGGGGTGTAAGCAACGGGAAAGCATTTGCTGGTTCTGGCCGTCATAAAACGTACAATTCAAACGCGTTATTACTGCCGTATATCAGTATTGATCTTTATCAGACCTGCGTTCTGAAAACAAAGGGATTGAAGTTAGATACTATTACTTACGTTTCTCCATCGAAAGAGTTCAATGTTCAAGCGTGGAAACGCACTGCTGATATTGCGGGAATTGCCCGCTTAGACTTTATGACTTTACTCGTCGGTGGGCGGACATGCCAGAATCTAATTCCTTGCCAGGAGTACTTCAAAGTGTTGTCTCTTGTGATGAACCAAGACTGCATAGATCATGAGCTGAACCATCGGCTATCGCTTAATTTGTCTAGAACACTTGGGCCTCGAGAGGAAGAAATGTGGAAGGATATCTGTACCCGCGCATTGGCTTGCGTCATGGGCCGTTGCTTTGCGATGACACGCTCGAGGCGAATAGGGCTCGTCCCTCCAAGGACTAGGAAATGCGATTTGGTCTACATTCTACCCGGCTGTAGTGTTCCTTTAATCCTTCGCTCGCAGGGCGAACACTTTGAGTTAATCGGCGAGGCGTATATACAGGGCATAATGGAAGGCGAGGCAGTTAAGCGCATTAAAGATATCCATAGCAAGCTAGAAAATTTAGTGTTAATTTAGGTCTTTTTAGGTGTACAGATACTCAGGTATTCATTAAGCCAAAATCCAAAGTCCAGAGCACGTGCAGTTCTAATTGCGTACCCTCATGAGACGGATGAGTCAATGGAAGTGGACTTCCGACATCAGATTCAGGAGTGATAGCGGACGGACGTCGAATTCGGATGAACTGGTAACGCCGAAAACACCAAATCTGCGACGAGCGAGAGGATTGACGTCATTGCTGACAGAGCGGCGTTAGAAGGGGATTAACAATCTGCTTGCTGAAGTCTTTCTGGTTTGGGTCTGGCGCTTGGGTTGTGATTGGAAGCTTCAACGACAGGGCTGACTAAATGCAGTCTTGCTTAGATATCAAAGCCTTCTCAATCCTTCCCAAACCTCAACACTTTAGGCCAGCCAATAGAGAAATATCTTTCGGTATGGCGTCGTAGAGTCTATGCATATACATGCCTGAGCGGGCTTGGCTTGCATCTATCCAGTCTCTGAGCGGACTTTTCTTTCCTCCGCTACTAATTACTAATTATCATATGTGCTTGCCAAGCCTGTCTGTTTAGTATTCCAATTCCTTTGCTTTCGTGAACACTCATACGGAGTTTAATTGGGTTGTTTAATCAAAGCCCGTGGTGTACACAATAGATAAATATCCTCATGCTGTTCATCATGTCTCCTCATCAACGTCTCAAACTTTACTACTTCATCAAGAAGCCTCGCTTTCATCCCTTGCCATTTTCTTACCTGCCATACCATCCACATATTTCCCTAACTCTCTTCATTCGTATTGCATGATATGTCAGCCCTCATCAGAGATGCCCCCATTGGGCAGATCATCCGATGGGTGACTAAGAACCGAGTCCTCCAATACCCAGAAGAAAAACCCGACTTCCAATGTCCAAACTGCTATTCGCAGCCAGACGAAAAGCAGGTCAATGACGCACTAGCAGTACTGCCTGAAGGCCCTGCCGTTGAAGAAGTAGTTCTTCCCGATCCAGAAACCGTCCTTGAGCTCGAGCAAAGCAAGACTCGGGAATCAGGAGAGGATGATTCCGACGCCACGATCGACCTTGAGAAATTGAAAACCGCACAGTCAGCTCGGTCAGCTCGCACGGTTCGTTCCGAGCTTTCGAGAGTTGGTACACGAACCGCCCTTCAGAATTCAGTTACGAGAGCAGATCTCGAGCAGCAGTTCTCTATTGCGACATTAGAGAAAGGACCGACACGCCCGATCGAGCCTGAAAGACTGGATGATGGAACGATATTGGTCGATTGGTATACAACAGATGATCCGGAAAACCCCCAGAACTGGTCTTTCAAGAAGAAGGCCTTTGTTTCGTTCCAGATTTACGCATACACTTTTGCAGTATACATGGGCTCCGCAATTTACGCTCCAAGTGAAGAAGGTGTTATGTTACGATTCGGTGTCTCAGCCAGCGCTGCAGCTCTCGGCCTATCGATGTACGTACTGGCATACGGTATCGGTCCTCTCATCTTCTCTCCCATGAGCGAGATCCCCATTATCGGTCGGAACCCTCCGTATATTGTCACATTCGCCATCTTCGTGATCCTCCTCATCCCCACGGCTCTCGTAGACAACTTCGCCGGCCTCATCGTTCTAAGATTCCTGCAAGGCTTCTTCGGCTCTCCTTGCCTTGCTACCGGAGGCGCCAGCCTTCAGGACCTCTATAGCCTCATCAAGCTCCCTTATGTACTCTCTCTTTGGGCACTAGCTGCGACGTGTGGGCCGGCGCTTGGTCCCATAATCTCCGGTTTCAGTGTTCAAGCTGAGAACTGGCGCTGGTCACTCTGGGAAATGCTCTGGCTCGCCGGACCGATCTGGCTCCTACTATTCTTCTTCCTCCCAGAGACTTCATCGCCTAACATCCTCCTCCGACGCGCTCAGCGTCTACGAAAACTAACCGGCGACAACCGCTTGAAATCACAATCCGAAATCGATCAAGCAAATCTAACCCCCCGAGGCATCGCCATCGAAGCCCTCTGGCGCCCTCTCCAACTCATGCTTCTCGACCCCTCCATCGCCTTCACAGCCATCTACACAGCATTGATTTATGGCATCTATTATTCCTTCTTCGAAGCCTTCCCTCTTGTCTACGTCGCCATGTACGGCTTCAACCTCGGCCAGATGGGTCTAACGTTTCTCTCCATCACCGTCGGCATCACCGTCGCAATCGCTTTCTACTGGTCCTACATCTACTACATCGTCGAGCGACGGATCCGAAAATTTGGCCCGGGTCAACCTGAAAGTTTCCTCGTCCCCGCGCTCGTTGTCACGTTTCTCCTGCCGATTGGCCTTTTCACCTTCGGATGGACTAGTCGACCCGACATCCATTGGATTGCATCAGTCATCGGCATTGGCATCTTCACTGTTGGCATCTTCCTCATTATCCAGTGTATATTCATGTACCTACCAATGAGTTACCCACAATATGCCGCATCCCTCTTTGCTGGCAACGATTTCCTTCGATCAACTCTAGCCGCTGGCGCCATCCATTTCTCTACACCACTTTATAAAAATCTCGGTATCGGACCCGGTGTTAGTCTTCTTGCGGGACTCACTTGCGGTTGTGTTGTTGGTGTGTTTGTTCTTTATTTCTTTGGCCCGAGTTTGAGGGCTAGGAGTCGGTTTGCTGCTAAGTAACCATCTTCTACTGTCTTCGACCATTACTAGAAAAGTTTCATCAGTTGTGTCTCATAGATTGTGGTTTGGGAAATGGAACATAATGATTATCATTCTCTTCTCTTGGGATTTTTTTTGGTTCTGCGTTTGGATTGATACCATAGACAGCATGGAGTTTTGGAAAAGGGGATATATAGATATACAGCTTAATGACTAATACAACGTCTTATAATACCTTCCTATCAATCACAGCTATTGAACTTTTCTGTAAGCATTTCAGCATCATTCATACACCTACAATCCGCAACACGACATAGATAGCCTGGGCTTCATGGGGAAGCGTAAAAAGGAAATGAACTGTTTAGAGGATTCCAGGATAGTAAGCCGTATATAGACTCTGTTCGAATTTGGAGAGGAAAGAAACTGGTTATCATGGCCTTCAACTTCCTTTGTCAAGTTGTGATGTGGCAGCGCGCCAGCTGGGTGATATTCTCTGCCTATTCGGGGATATAAAAGAACCTCTCGCACCCTCTCTATATCCCCCTTCGATCACCACGCTTCTAAGAATTCACGGACAGAATAACAAGGCGAATACTGCTAGTGTATGCTAGTGATTAAAGGAAGTGATAATGTTGGGATTTAGTACCAAACACCAGGAGGCCTCCTTGGAAAAGAGATATCTGCTTCACCCATCCCCGGAAAGAATAGTGAAAAGAACCAGGACAGCAAAACATCATCAAAGTATTTCATTCTTCTTCTTACGAGTGCAGATCCTAAGATATTCTCGTCCCGCTCAAGAAATCAACGAGGAGTTAGAACTCACATTCCAAGATCCGCCTCCCACAAGAGTACACCTCTTTCCCCTCCAACAATGCGGAGGCGGATCCGGTTTCTCACTGGAATAAGGCGGCCCATCAACCCACCAACCACAGATCTCCTTTTTGTTGTTCGCTGGCTTACTAGTCGCATCTCCGTAATCCCAGTTCGGGTCAAGCTGGTCCCATAGCACGAAGTCGTTCGCGGCTGGGAGTCTATACCAATCATTAGATCGATACTCTGACTCGTCGAATACTATGAAGTGATCGGTCAATATATCTCGCTTTTCTCAATGGCATATTCTAGGTTCCACTTACAGCCTTGGACGTCCGCGATGGAACACCACCCGACATCGCATTTTTCCGGGAAAGCGGCGTGTTTATACATGCCCACATAAACCTTCGGATGTGCTTTACCATTATTCTTCTTTTCATCCCGGATATCGTCTTCGCCGTCGATACTTTCGAGAGTACTCCAGTCATGGTATTCATGTGTACTGTGCTTGTTGTAGATTACTCCTTTTGCTATCCACCAATCGGCACCACTGGGGTCAACCTATAATAAGCCAAACCGAATCTATTCATGATGTTTCTTCCAGGGAGAAATGGGGGAAGGGGAGAGGGAGGCTTGGATTGAGATTGCAAAGAATTTACTTACTCGGCCCCTGGATCTTGTCTAAACACTACTGTCACACCTTCCCAGTCGTGTCGATGACCTAAACTCAGATTTCCATCGTAGATGTAATAGAGGTCGTAGTTCAGACGCCACTCATCTGTGCCATCGATGGTGCACTTTGTAGCGCTAACGTAGATGGGGAAGGGTCTCCCAGGGGAATAGGCTAGGTATGTGATTAGTTTTTTTTTGAGATACTGAAGCGGATTGTAGCAGATACATACCTCCGTGATAGTCCCCTGGATAAGGACAATCATGCCCCGGATTCTCAAGTGTTGGCGTGCTGTGACCAGGATTCGGTCCCTTGCCAGAAGCGTCCTTAGCGCTTTCGGGATAACATGATCGCTTCGCTCCATTAGAGACTTGAGATGTTGGGTTTGAAAAGTAGGACTTACCACTCTTGCTACCTTTGCGAACAGGAAGACGGGTGCATGTACAATGGCTGGGTTTTGCCCGTCATCGACGAAGCCATTGTGCGCGATCTCATCGAAGTAGTCGAATCGAATGCCGTTGACGGCTTGTGGGCCCACGTCGTCAGGTCGGTCTGGAATCGGAGGGATAACTCTGTCTTCTCTGATTACCAGACCATGGTAGCTTCGTGGCGGGGGTGGTGAAGCAGTAATGAAAGCCGAGAAGCAAAAGGAGAAGATAGAGAAGAGACTGTGTGCGAACATCATAGGCAGAATTCCAATCTGTGAGGCTTGGATTCCATGGTGAGAATGATGGCTAAGAAGTTCGCTGAATATATACGCGTCAGGAAGATGACATCGCTACTTTTGGCATGGGATTCTGATGGAAGGGGAGAGTGCATGCATTACTGGATCAGGAGTCAAATTGCGGCTGCGTATATTATCCATGATTCTGGGTGACCATTGTGGTTTGTGGAAACGCGAGGAAACGTAGTGTGCAGAGAGCGGTTTTAGTCCTTGAAACCAATACTTATCCCCTTTCACCAAAGGTTCTTCGCCCCCAAGGTTGAGAGGGGTAAGCCTCATTTCACAATATCACATTACTCTGAAGCACTCACGACACATCTGGTTGAACAGGAACGATACCTCATGTCCGGAGGATTGTGTCTATAAGTCGTACTTCGTGATGGTTGGGATCTTATGTCGATTAAAGGAAAGCTAAATGCAGCAGAACTCAACTCAATGTCGTATATGTAGACTATTAGTGGAGGGAAGGAAACCAGGTACGAAAAAGACCAAGTTGTCTCCCCTGTCCAGCAACTGTGGCCGTGTTAATCTGAAATGCGGTATTCCCACACAAGTAACAGACGCCGTCACAAATTGAGATAAAGTGGAAGTGTCAGCGCATTGCATTCGGCCGTAACCTTCAGCTTCAGTCTGCATTGCTTACTATTCGCCAATTACTTGGTTAGTGTTCCCACCTTGCATGCCCTTACATTTGCAACACTGTCGTATTCTCATTAGAAACTCATGGCTAGTATATTATACATAGTGATACGTGAGTAGAGACGAATGGTGACCTGGAAAAGTGTGCATACCTATCTATACTGATATTGTCGCCATGTGCAGCTCTATTTGAAGTTTGTGTAAGGTCTTGAATGAGTTGCCACACCTTGAGTGCTTCTGCTGTAAAGCTACTGGGATAGTCCAAGGGGGGAGAAGTACCGTGCTTGGGTAAAAGGCTCCAGGACGCGAGATTACGTGATATACGTACGTCGGGGATGAGAAATGCTGCAGTGAAGAGTACAGATAATGAACAATGGAGAGTGGTGTTACTAGATGTCATTTTTGATTGAAGTTCTAAGATTGAGATAGTTGAGAGGTCGACCTAAGGAACGAAAAGCTGCTATGCTAGGCGGAACACCAAATTAGGACTAGTGTCGAAGCAGTGCTACACTCTGGTGCACGGCAATACATTCATCTCTCGCTATCATTTTTTCACGGCTACTCATATTGAACGCGTGGAGTATTTTATCATGAAGACGCGCTGCCCTAGTCCATAATACCTATGGACCGTCACTATACTTAGCTCTACTAACTCGAAACCACGGTTCATTCGCTACCAAAGAAAGGACCTTGAAGAGCAATGACTCAACACCATGCTGAACTTATATCTCGAAGTGTCGAACACCATCTTGCAACTCCCTCTTCACTAGAATCTCATCTGTTTCGCAATCAAGTATCAAACTCTCATCGTCCATCGATAAACCCCATCCCTCTACCATCTCAACAAAATGCCCAAACCCAAACCCCACCAATCCACCCGCGCCAAACCCACCACCATCTCACCCTCAGATACCGGTCCCATATTCTTCTACGTCCCCTGGGAAAAGCCATACGGCATCCTCTGCCAGTGGTATCCCTCCCCCATCACAATCCCCACCAGCACACTCGCCTTCCTCCTCCCATCCCCCCCTTCCCCAAATACTATTCTAAATCCACTTACCGAACACGGCAAGACCTTATCTTTCAACTGTGCCGAGCAGCTATACATGTATGCTAAAACGCTCTTCTTCCCCTCCACCGAGTCCCACTCCCTCGGCGCCCAAATCTTGAACTCCACGGACCCAAAAGAACAAAAAGCCCTCGCGAGACACATACCACATTTCAACGAGTCTAATTGGTCTCAAGTGCGCGAACGAGTCGTCGAGTTGGGTAATTATTACAAGTTTAAGCAGAACAGGCATATGAAGGAGGTGTTGCTGGGGACAGGGCAGAGAGAATTGTGGGAGGCGAGTAGGAGTGATAGAGTGTGGGGGATTGGATATAGAGCTGATGAGGCGGAGAGGTATAGGAGGAATTGGGGGGAGGGTTTGTTGGGGAAGTGTCTTGTTAGGGTTAGGGAGAGATTGAGGGCGGAGGAGGAGGAGAGAAAGAGTGGAGAAGTGTGGGATGAGTGGAGCGAAGGTGAACAGGTAGCCGGTGAAGCAGAAGGGGACGGGCAGGAAGAGAATGCGATAAGCGCAGATGAAGTTGAACAAGGCGATGGGGAAGGAGGATGATAAGATGATCACTTCTGCACTCACATCATTCTTGCCAATCCATGGGGTATCACTGAAGGACACTGCTCGTAGTCATATAGTAGCCTTCCTCAAGAATATCTCGCCATATCGAATTATGAGTAAATCATCCAGACCTTCGTTCATACATCGTCTGGCTTACATAGTCCTTCTTCGGGCCCTTAACATCATACCTGACCTCCCACCACTTCCCCTCTTCCTTCCCATCCTGCCCCATCATCCCAGGCCCAAATTTATACGATGCAGCGTAGAGATCCTCGCCGCATAAATGTTTTTCTTTCCCCTCACACAACCTCACTTTCCCATTGCCATCGCCTTCCGCTGTCCCCTCCAAGCCTATCTCCCGCATGCCCATCTCAACAAATAGACCCGTTACCCCTGGCTCTGTGACTTCCTTCCCTTCTTCTACGAACCAGACGCTAATCTCATCTTTCACTTCATCATATCTATAGGCATATTTCTTCCTCGCAGCAAACTCGAACCCAGAAGGCACAATCCTAAACGTCCCTTCTTCTTCATACAGATATTCTTCCGAGAACGCAATATCGGACGGCGTACGAGGGGTAAACTTCGCAGTACCGGCGAAAGTTCCAGATGGCTGACTCGGAAGGGATGAAGTCAAACTTCGTTTGACGGACCAGCTGCCAGCAAAGCTAGTGAAGAGTCTGGACGTCGGTGTTCGAGTGGGCGTTGGCGAGGGCGAGGGCGAAGGAGATAAGGATAGGGTTTGCTCAGCAAGATCTGATGTGGACATAGAGGTAGGTTGCTGTATATGAGGGCGATCTGGACGTATGAGGAAGGAGTTAATTGATTGAAGAGTAGCACGCGCTGGGTTGGCGGCCGGGTATGAAGTCGAGATCCAGCTGAGACGCTGGCGGATGAATGGTTTGTCAATGTGGTGGTTTGTAACATTTGTTGAGATGATGCCTAGGGGTCAGACTTGGTGAGCGGAGCTTCGGAGACCGAGCGAAACCCGAGAGACAAATCAGTACATACCTTTGTCGTTGGTATAAAGGCAAAGGATAGCGAGGGCAATGCCCAGGGACAGGTCTTTCCCTGTTTTACAGCAGACGAGAATGTGCCCGGGCTCCTCTTTCAGGTTTGAGAAGAAGGATTCGATCTTTGGAAGTTCATCCCGGAGATCGCGGCTTCCTAGCTTCCCATCACGACATTTCAGATGCAGATGTTTTCTTTTCCTATCCGAGGCAATTCCTTTGAGACGGTCTTTCGCGCAACTGATGATAATGTCAATGCCTTCCAGGTCTACAGCATCGACCGAGGAGACATAAAGCTTGGACGTTGGCCTAATCAATATAGGATCGGACTTGGTACCTACGCTCCTTTCTTCGAGAAGTTGAGCAATGAGATCTGGAAGATCTTCTTCGTTGGTCGCGAGTAGGCGATCCTTATATTTCCAGAAAACTGAAGGGGTAAGTCCACGTGCCCAGGATTCGTGGTCATCCGCAGCGCCTTGGATATACCCTCCTTCAGACACTTCTCCCCCACGGACACGGCGAGATGACGTGCAAAGGACTATTGGATGGAACTCAGGGGAATAAAATAGATTTGCAGCAGGGGAGCCTTGGGCCACCCATATTGGGCGAAGAGGCTTCGATATCTTGGCGCGAAGCTCTTCGATGTTGATGTTAAGGTCCTGAATATGTGAGCTTCAGTAGCTTTCATCGAGGCACGATTTGTATGAGAGCAGATAAAATACCTTGAATTGCTGGACAAAAGCATCTAAACGAGACTCTATCTGAGAATACTCGGAGGGTGACACTGATTGAGGGGGAGTGTATAACGACTGAGTAGCGGTTTCAGGGTACAGGATTCTGTTGAGTACGCAACACCATATGGGAATAGTCTTAGACAAAGCATCGGGCATACCTAGTGGTCTTAGCTCACTACGTCAAAGCGTACCCACAATCGACGTACTTTTGCCTCTCCTGGTAGAGTCAACGATCACACACCTACCAGTCTCAGCTGCTTCTCATTGGCGCCAGATAATCACATTCCTACCCATCATGCTTGCCAACCAAGTCAAGAACTTGTGTGTTCAATCTTCGAAGGCTGAATGACCACTGTCCAGTGTGGCCATCAGTGCTCTTGAAGTACGCACTCCCGGCTTTGCGATCGGGAGGTATATACCAACTCCCGCATCTCTCATTTGCAATCAATGGGAGATTCCATACATCGGCTACAGAGCAGACAAATTGGGCATCTCGTGATATTGAATTCAGACGATTGGATATTGAGAGAGCAGATCGCTTCAAAAATGAAAGAGTGTCCGAGAAATTTGTGGATAGTGTCGGGAATACGAGATCAGAGACTTTAAGTGGTGACGAATTTGACATGACGACTGACAACGAAAGCCTTTACCATAAAGGTCCCATATTCTCTTGGGCTAATGGGATTGGATCTCTTCGACTGTGGGAGATGTTGATGATAAGTATATGTCTAGTAAAGCGTGTGTTCGGTTCCCGTCGCCTGGTCGGGTCTGTCGGAGGATTCTGGTTGCTTAAACTGCTCCGGATCAATTCAAATGCATTCACCACGCCAAGTGGAGATCAAACCGACTTTCTAAGGTCTTTTACAAATTCATAGGCATGTAATAGCATGCGGAAACAATACATTGGCTATATTGTCATATCTGAGGGACTGTAAGAGCGGGTGTAATAAGATAGTGGCTCTTGGAGCCTCCACAGCTCTATCCAGTGGCGCGGGGCCACAGCCTTGGAATCGTGCAAGCTGCAACTGTTCATCATTCAATCTTTCTAAGATATTTTCTCGCATCGCAGCTGTTCTCTTAGCCATACCTAGATTTCTGCAAGTTTGCTGAAAAGGCCGTGTCTTTAGTCGTCTGACTGCGCTGATCGAGGTCACGCGAACGATCTGAAGCTTGGTGCATTCTTGGAGCTGGTACTATTTACATACAATGAACTCCCAGGGATAGACGCCACCGCCTCCTTCCCCACACCATTCCTTCCACCTCGTGTGTAGCATTGTGAAGGCTTGAAGAGAAGCTTTGCGCTTTCGCAATGCCTCGACCCGCTCGATACAACTTCTCCACGAGCCCAGTAGCTCATCCCAATGCCATTGTCGACGGCGAAAACTACCGCTTCACGATATTGACCGACGGACTCCTGCGTTACGAGTGGGCTCATGATGGCAAGTTTGAGGATAGAGCGTCGACCTTTGCCACATGCCGGAAGCTTACTGTCCCCAAATATTATGTCTGGGATCGTGGGCATGTCATCGAAATAGTCACAAAGCGCTTTCATCTGATATATAATAAGAAGAAATTCAGCTCGGAAGGATTCGCCATACAATTGAAAGGAAATGTGACTGGCCGCTGGTCTTATGGACAACATGTACGGAATTTGGGCGGAACAACGCGTACCTTGGATACTGTAGATGGGAGATGCGCTGTCGAACCTGGAGTTCTATCTCGGGAGGGTTTCGCCGTCATTGACGATAGCAAGACGATGCTTTTCGAAGAAGATGGGTGGGTAGGACCAAGGAAGACCGGTGAAAGAAGCGACGGATATATCTTCTGTTATGGCCGGGATTACCGCGATGCGATGAGAGCGTATTATGCAGTTTCAGGAAGTCAACCCATTCTCCCACGATGGGCCTTGGGTAATTGGTGGAGTCGCTACCATCCATACAATGAAGAAGAGTATCTCAATCTAATGGAGCACTTCGACAACGACGATGTCCCTATGAGCGTCGCTGTGCTAGATATGGACTGGCATAAAGTTGATATTCCTCCTGGTTATGGAACGGGCTGGACTGGATACAGCTGGAACAAGGAGTTATTCCCGGACCCTTCTGGTTTCCTAGAGGAACTCCATTCACGCAATCTCAAAGTGACCCTGAATGACCATCCGGCGGATGGCATTAGAGCTTTCGAAGACCAGTATAAGGAAGTTGCCGAGTACCTTGGCTATGACCCTTCCAAGAAACAGCAAATCCACTTTGACTGCACAGATCGAGATTTCATGGACGCTTTCTTTGACATCGTGCATCATGAGCACGAAGAAATGGGAGTGGATTTCTGGTGGGTGGACTGGCAGCAAGGCAATCGCTCTCGCATTGAGGGCATCGATCCGCTTTGGGTGCTCAACCACTATCATTTTCTGGATATAGGTAGGGACAGGCAAAGACCTTTGATACTTTCCCGATTCGCTGGTCCTGGCTCGCAGAGATATCAAGTTGGATTCTCCGGAGATACTGTCATCACTTGGGACTCACTCCATTTCCAGCCCGAGTTCACTGCAACGGCCTCCAACATTGGCTATGGCTGGTGGAGTCATGATATTGGTGGTCACATGCACGGCTATAAAGACGACGAACTAACGGCCCGTTGGATACAGCTGGGCTGTTTCTCCCCAATGCTACGGCTGCATTCGTCGAACAACATTTTTACCAGCAGAGAGCCCTGGGTTTTCAATGCCGAAGCACGCCTCGTTATGGAGGACACACTTCGATTACGACATCGGTTAATCCCGTATCTTTATACGATGATGGCCAGGGCGGCATCTGATGATGAACCGCTCGTACAGCCGATGTACTGGGACTATCCGGAGGCCGATGAGGCATACACAGTGCCAAATCAGTTCCTCTTTGGAAGTGAGTTACTCGTAGCGCCAATCACCCGGCCACGCAACAATACCACTCGTCTGAGCAGCGTTAAAGCATGGCTGCCACCGTTGCGGTTCGTTGACATCTTCACCGGTGTTGTTTATGATGGAGACCGCGAGCTCCTGCTTCACAGACCACTTGACAAATATCCTGTCCTCGCGACTGAAGGAGCTATTGTCCCGCTTGATGGAGCTTACCGCCCCCAAAATGGCGCTCCGAATCCGTCATCCCTTGAGATTCTTCTCGTGGTCGGCTCCGATGGCTCGTTCGATCTGATCGAAGACGATGGCACGGGCGCCCATGTCGACGACGGAGGCTTCAGTATTGTCGAGGCTGATGGTGAGGAGAAAGATGACCAGACCGTCCGATTTAGTCATACATCTATTACCTACAAACAATCTACTGGTGTGCTTCGCATTGGTTCTACCTCACCACCCGACTCATCGATCCCGAAGAACAGAGACTGGATTATCCGTCTCATAGCACACACGCCCAAGACGGAAATCAAATGTCAAATCAACGGAGCCAAGAGCAAGAAGAACACAGTTCTCTCCGCCACTTCCGCAGATAACGGAACGATTCTTAAGATCGGTTCACTGCCGTCGGATCAAGAATGCGTGGTCGAGCTCGGAGCTGGACCCCAGCTTGATGTAATCGATCCAACAAAACGTTGCTGGCCGATTCTTTACGACTCTTGCATGGGTCATGACCAGAAAGAGGCTATTTGGTACACGATTACAGCTAATCAGCCTGTCAGCACGAGAGTGAGTAGGCTGCAAAATATGGGAATTAAGCAAGAGTTGTTGGATGCGTTATTGGAGCTTATCTTGGCTGATTCCAGATACTCGTCATGAGATGAAATGAATTTAAGGATAATGATAGTCCGACTTTTGGTCATGTTGGAGATACGTTCAGCGTTTTAAAAGAGCTTGGATACGATTTCGATAGCATTATGTAGTACTACCGTCATGGATAGCAGCAAATGATATCGCATTGAGATTTGATTTAGTATACCAGTGATTCCCCATTACCTTGAACGAGCTTTTTGCCTACTCATATACCTCCTTGAAAATTAGATACTTGATAAAGCACTGTATTCTGCCGAAGTCCAACCCCACCCCGCGATCAACCTTTCACCCCTCACAATGCATCAATGAGCACGACCAACAGCGATGAACGATCTCTCAGAGATGAGATAGCAGATCTGGAGTGGCGTCTTCAAGATGCTAAATCAAGGTTGAACTCCAATAACCCCATTGCACCTTCTGCTGCACCCGCCAACGACATAGGTTCGTTGTACTTCTACCCGCAGTCCTTATATCAAAACTAAATATCCCACAGCCCTCCACGCCCTCCTTCTCCTCTCCGATTCCGCACTTCCCCTCGGTTCCTTTGCCTTCAGCAGTGGCTTAGAATCCTATCTCGCTCATCATCGCCCCTCTCCGCCGTCCGCATCTCAACTCCCCTCTTTCCACACCTTCGTCAAGCTGTCTCTATCAACGCTCGCTAGTACCGCATTGCCGTACGTGTTGGCAGGTTATAGAAGTCCAGATGAAATAGAGAGGCTGGACAATGATTTCGATGCCAGCACGCCGTGTACGGTAGCTCGGCGGGCGAGCGTCGCGCAGGGGAGGGCGTTGTTAGGGGTCTGGGAGAGGAGTTTTCGAGGAGCTTACAACACTGAAAAGAGCATTCAGGATGGATTGAATGGCTCGATTCTTCCTACAAATCCAAGTAGTGTAAAGGCGGTCGAAGCTCTAAACAGATTCCAATCCCTGCTCCGTACCTCCGCTTCATCTACCTCAGTCCTCCCGCCAAACGCTCATCTCGCCCCACTCTGGGGTCTCATAACTCTGATCCTCGGTCTCTCGCTCCATGACTCCGCGTACCTCTTTCTCTTCTCTCATGCTAGGACGGTGATCAGTGCGGCGGTGAGAGCGAGCGTTATGGGACCTTATCAAGCGCAGGCCGTGTTGGCGAGTGAGGAGTTACAGGAGAGGATAAGAGGGTTGGTGGAGGAGCATTGGGAAAGGCAAGTTGAGGAGGCGGGTCAGACGGTGCCGGTTATGGATTTGTGGGTTGGACGGCATGAGAAGTTGTATAGTAGGATATTTAATTCATAATATTTTGGGAACCATCCAGCAGTCATCGCAGGGATAATTCGAGTTGTGCCACTTGTCTGGCTAACAAAACATTCTCGATTCATAATATTAGTTCATTTTTTTCTTCTTCTAGGCTGTTATACTCCGAACGCAAAACTCCGAACAGAATGCATTCATCCCCAGACGGTAGTCATCGGCTGACCAGAAAGAAACAGCAACCCAATGTCTCTGAGGAGCAGCTAACGCTCGACCCATTATACAATAAAGAAATTCAATCGGAGTTCTGGGTATAATCAAGACAGCTCAAAGCCATCCACCAAACATCGAAGTGAAGCAGCCGAGAGAAACAAAACCCGAATCCCATTCTCATATGAATACGACCAAAAGAAGCAGTAGAGGAGAAGACAAAGGCATAATTCTAAGCCTCTCCAGCACTACCCTCGTCGGTCGGTTTCTCCTTGGGCACATCCGCAAACATGCCTCCCTCCTTCGCTTTCTCGAGGTTTTTGGAGCTGGCTCGAGCAAAGAGGGTTTGCGGCTTGGACCTATCCAGTCGTTAGTATATGCCACCGCCCCTGTAGCCTAATTGAGAAGCTCTTACTTCTTCATGACGTGCTTGTTGCGGAAAGCACTCAGTTTCTGCGACGCAGGGGACATGATCTGATCCGACGGCGAAATGTACGTCTGCTGTGCCCTGCTGAATTTATTAGTACCGTCCCATTGCCGTGCTAGCCAAAGTAAAGAACCTACGATCCATTCTGAATCTTGGACTCTAAGACTTGACGGTGGTATTCCATTGTCTTTGGCTTCTCCTTCTCGGGAGATGGGCTCGGTTTTGGCAATGCGTTGGCGTCGCGATTGGCGAGGACGTTGGCGTTCGACATTGTGATTTTGAGCTGTAGGCCGTTGAGTAAGGTAGCGAGTGCGACTTTGGATGGTGCTCGAGTATTTGTAGCGTGGGTGTGGCAGGCCTTTTTGTATGGTGGTGCGTGTGAAAGAATTGGAGATGTTGGGATTGTTTACTCGTTCTTCGTTGCTGGGCAACGCAAAGGGGATGGTTTATCGATAGGAACGACCACGTCACTTTCACATCCACGTCATTGGTATATATGATCGAGAGAAAGGCTCTTGTTTCGGATGGACTGACATCTAAAGATTGACTGGACAGAAAGAATTCTAAAATGTAAGTTTTTGATGAGTTTGTTAGTCTGCAAGGTATCGCCTAGGTGAGGCTTATAGCTAACAACAACTGCAGCCCTGGATCTTATGTATCTATCTCCATATCCGGTCGGATAAATTGGAGCAATTGACAGAAGAAAGACCAATAGAGTATATGGGAGAATGTTCCTTCGCTGAGGAGTGGACAGTCTCCGGCTTACGCTCGAGAACTATATCAGGGCGTGGAGTACACTCAAAGTATAGTAACGTAGTAAAAAACTAAGTGGTTTCAATTGTCTATTGACACAATCCTGTCAATCGCTATGACTATTTTAGATACGCATAGCAAACTCGAGACCTGGAGAAACCTTTCGATCAACGTTCTCTTGGCCATGCTCGTGCTTGTGCATTTGGCCCCAAAAAGCCTGACGCCAACTCAACACAGCCTCATGCTCAGCCTTTGGATCCACCAGGTTTCAACTGTCGTGCCACCGCAATGATCCCGTCAAATACCAGCAGAGTCGCATCCAGCCGTAGGAATCATGACACGATTCCGAAATCCCTAACATTCCGCCCACCATGAGTTCGGAAGACTCACTACGAACGCCCCTGGCCCTAGCCATCAAAACAATCACGACTCACGCTTTCGCTGTAGCAAGCTATGCATACGCAAGTAGCCTGCTCCGCCGCCCAACCCGAACGAATATACAAGCTTTACGGATACTGTTCTTCGCCTTCGTTCCAACCCTTCCCCTAGTCGAGATCGTGACAAATTTCGTCCGCGCCCTCATCCAGTTTCTGCAAAACTACGAAGACGACGATGAGATCCATCTTCGATATTACTTGTCCGGAGCACTGGGGATGCATGCCCCGCTAGCCCAAGGCGACGATGACAAAGATACGAAAGATCGGACGAGAAACCTGCATCTCCTAGACGTCGGGAGCCATTGCGCGGAGAAAACGACATACAAATTGGATTGGGTGTGGTTTGGAAAGATGCTGGCTGTGCTATTCAGCCTTACGCAAGCTGTGGGCACGATAGTGATGTGGGTGCGCCGGATACAGAACGCTGACACTTTTGGTTTTGATCATCGCAATGGGGCGATGGGTATTGCGTCCTCGATCTGCTGCTGCATATGCATCATCGTTCTCCTTCTAAGATTGAATTGGAAAGTCAGCAAGTCTTTCGAGACACCGGCGACTGGAAATACGTCCAGCACCTCGCAAGAATTGCAGCTCATTATCCAAGCCTTTCTTTCCCTAATGGTCCATTTGATTATAGCCACTGCAGCCAACGAGTACAATCTTTTCCTATACACTTCGGCCGGCTCCGTACTTTGGCTCTTTACCGCTGGAGGTGGACGCGTTATCACACAAGGGTGGCAATCGATGATTCTCGTAGCTTTCCTATACGTCTTTCGAAGCGAACTAGGCGAAAAACTTGGCCTGAAGTCGGAACGATTTCAAAGGATTTGGGAAAGTCGTAGATGGAACAGGGCGAGGGCTCTGGTCACTTTCTGTCTTGTGCTATGGCTCCTAGGTGATGTCGTAAGGCTGTTCGTCATGGATATTGTAAAGGTAGTTGATAAAAGACATAACAGTTGGTATAGAGGATATTGGTGGCAGGACCCAATTTCGGATTTGATTATTGTCATATAGGACTACCACCTGGCTAGAAGAAGAGTTTGGTAAAGCTCAACCACGCTGATCATCTCCGTTCTTTAAAGAGAGCTCTCAAAGTAATAGAAATCTCAAAGATCATGGAGAACAACCACCCTTGTATCTATGGACACTTGATGTTGCATGGTTGGCATGATCGACGCCATCTTCTCCATGTAGCCCTTGATCCAGATTTTTGTAGACAGATTAGCGACCATGAACGCCCCGGCTTCGGCGTATCCTACGTTCTTGCAAACTTCAGTCACCAAGAATTGGGCCTAAGCTTCTAGTTCGTAGTGTCGGACTAGGGTGGAGTATATTGATGAAATTATTGAGCAGAATTTGACATCCATAATTACAAGTAGGATAACAGACGTCGTAGGTTCCATCATACTGGCGAACAATAGGTAATTTGGGGTCTCGAGTCCGAGACAAAATATCCTCTGGAGGGCCAGTGATGTCGTGAAATCGCAGTTTTAATCTAGTATACTGCTGATCTGATGGTCCCGTTCGGTCGCACTCAGATGTTTAATGTAGCCAGATTTTGATAGAATATACTTTCAAACTGACCTTCACCCTTTGCTTCATGCAAGTCAAGTAGCCTTAGCTTCGTGGTACTCCGACCATTGTGGATGTCCTAGTAAAAGATCATGACAATAGCTACGTTCCATGATTATGAAGTTGCAAGTATTGGGTTTTTAAAGTCTCGCTAACAGCCTCTGACAACCTTGATGGAACTTAAGTAATCCTTTCGGATATGTGTAGAGGCGTAGTTTCCAAGACAAAGCAAGCACTGGTACTCTTTGGGGAGGAAAGTAGCATTGATATTCTTCAGCAGCAGCCATTCCATTTCACTGAATATTTTATATCGAATTTCACAACTAAACCACCAAAAAGAATGCCAGAAAGACGTAAAATAGTTTTATCGGGTGGCGTTCCAATAATTTAAACCACTGTAAACGCCGTATGAACTACTAGAAGTCCTATTTCCCCGAATAACATTCAAAATCTTTAGCCAATCGTTTGAGAGCCTCCCTACTTCACAGGACTTTGATAACCCGCAGGTAACTCTACCGGCGGTCTAGGAGCATTCAACTCAGCGGGGCCTCGCTGATACTGAGTACGTGACTGCCTTGGCGCGTTATCACTGTATTTGTACTCCGTGGTATAACCGGCATTATTTCCCGTAAGTTGTATTCCGTCCAATTCGTTTCTTGCTGGGCCTTGGTTACGTCTTCTCCGCTTTAGAAGCACGAAGACGGCGAGCACGATAATGGCGATGACGGCTATTGCACCAATCGCGATTCCTGCTATTGCACCCCCAGCCAGAGACGATGTACTCGAAGATGTCGAGGATGTGCTAGAAGGAGGAGCTTTGGAGGACGTTGTTTGGGAAGTAGAGCTTGAGGTGGTACTACTTGGCGCGGAGAAGACATTTATAGCTATTGAGACTAAAGGTGGGAATACAATTAGCATGAACTTCGAAAAGGGGGTTTAGGTACTGCCAGAACCCGCACAAAACTTCGACTTATAGTGTTCGAATCTTCAGATACCACTTGAGTGGGTTGCGGAAAGTGAACATGTAAGGGAATACAAAGACGGTGACATAGATTTTGTAATCGGATCTTACGTACGAGTTTTGCCGATCGCAGGTTTTTGGTCACAAGCAGTCTTGAGTGCGCCGAGGACTATATAGTAGCAAGAGTGAATCAGTAAATTCACTTCGATGAGTTGAGAGGATATAGATTGCTTACAATTTCCCAGTAACTGCGCATTAGGTACTTTGTACAGACAGGCTGTGCATGCATCGACCCCAGTAGTGAAAGCATTGTTATTAGACGTACAATAGTTGTACTGAAGCGATTCATTGGTTTGCAGCAGTCGATCCTCTAATGCCGCCCCGAGAGGTTGACAAACAGATCCACAATTTGTATTCGCGGCCGTCGAGTTAGGATTTTGTGTTGACCCAAAGAAACCGAGGACGCAGTATGTGACCGATGCTTTTAGGTTGACTGTTGGTGAGTTAGTTTTTGTAACATATTATGACAATGCACATGCACATCCGCGTTAAGGATCCGTATTCAACGAGGAACACATACACAAATACCAATAAACATCATTCTCGTTGTGCACATCATCCGTCGCATCGCTGCCTTGCTCGCAACTTACGCAAGTCTGGAATTTCCTTCCTATGGCTGTCGAGTTGTCCCCGCTGTAATCCGAATCGGAACATGATAGATCTCCGGCAAATGTCTGAGATGATGCGATGTCAGAAATGTTGAGTCCAGGATGGTTGATGCAAAAATTTGAACAGCTAGAGTCCGCTGTCACCTCAATTGCCGTTACAGATGCTGAAAGGAATAAGAGCAAAGTCAAGAGAAGTGTACTCTTGAGAAGCGCATAGCGTCGAGATTCAGACATGATGTCAACACCGCAGGTGTAACATAAAGTGAACGGAAGAGAAGAAAGGGAAAGAGGTGAGGTGAGCTCCGTACAAGTCCAACGTGGAATGGCAGTTTCGGACAGGGCAGCCAGGCAGCATGCCTTGAGATGGCCTGGACATAATTGTTGGGGCTGTTTTTAGAGAGAATTCTAAGCTGGTTCTAGCAGTGATCGGTAGAACCCATCGACGTGGGGGCTGAAGCACAGCCCGTTACAGAGTCTCCGTATGTACGGGGCGTTATTGTAGTTCCACCGAGTTTCAAGTGCGACATATTCAACTTTCCCGAATTGCAGTGCCTGAAACTGAACATGGTGATAACAATGTGTAGTGAACAGAGAATGTGCTTGAGGTGAGGTTGGAATTAGCAGCTGGCTATCGCGATTCCGAGATCGTGGAGAACACCCGAAGCGGTAAGCGTGGCAGAAGGCATCATGGCCATTGGCACAGCCACGCCTGCGCTCTTGACCGCAGTTCTATCTTGTCGTTAGCCATTTGGATTTCAGCTGTTCGATTTAGCTCAAAGCGAAAGTCTCATCACCT
The DNA here is from genome assembly GCA_000467715.1 of Hysterium pulicare CBS 123377. Taxonomy (NCBI): domain Eukaryota; kingdom Fungi; phylum Ascomycota; class Dothideomycetes; order Hysteriales; family Hysteriaceae; genus Hysterium; species Hysterium pulicare. Next base: position 30,277 of record AJFK01000707.1, read on the forward strand.
GTTAGGGTGCTTCATTTGTGAATAGACCTGGTTGGAATTGGGGTTTTATACAATTTTAAGTAAGCACCATCACATCACTAGACTATAACATAATTTTTCGCGAAAATTTGATAGAAGATTCAACAATATTTGCATTGATACAGAATTGCTTGTTGAAAGAAGAAAAACGTTTACTTTCTGATATGTAAGAAATCAGTATATGTATTTATACTCGAACTGAGTGATAGCTCATGACTCCATTAACCATTAACCATGCAGCCATCATTTCATAAAGCTTACCTGTGATACATATAAGCCTATATATCCTTAATTACCTACAGTAGATCTCTCCGCCCAGTCTACCCATCTCCTCACGACTTCATCCACTCCTTTGACTCCTTCTCTCGTGGCATCAACCTCAAACCACTCCCGGTGTTCTTTCCCGCAAGCTTCGCAATTCTTTTTCACTCGCGTTTCTGCAAGTTCAATGTGGATAAGCCTTTCTACTCGATGAGCATGTGGGACTTTACGAACGCCAATGTTATCAGACACCCTACGCATTGGATCTGATGGTCGCGGTTGGTTTTGATATGACTGGTGGCGTGAAGTTGCAGGGGATCCCCTAGGAGAGGGTGATGGCGAAGGAGTAGACGATACGTACGGATACCAGCGTACTAGGGAGAGACTGTATCCGCATTGACGTGTCCATTCATTCATACGACGGTGGACGTTGTTTGCTCGGCCGATTTTGAGAAGAATCGTCCTCTTCTCCGATCCAGGAGCATTAGATAATTCTGCGGGAATAGCCTTGGAAGTTGAGGGTCGCTGTGATGTACGGACAGAATATTGCCTCAAGACATCGGAGGTTCGGCGGCCTTGCTCGGGTCTAGAAGGAGGAGCAAGAAGAGATGATGCAGCTGTTGAAGGGGGCGGTCCGGCCGATTCCGACGTCAACCAGAAGATATAGATATAACCCTCTTCGTCATAATCAGAAATTGGCTTGGAGAGCTCAGCAAGCAGCAATGACGTGGTCTGCGGGGAAAGAGATTTTGGAATATGGGAGAGAAGAAAGCCGGTCTCGGAGTTGCCAGGCGGTCTGATTTTGTTTAAAGGCCGGGCTTGCTTTTCACCAAGAGGTTTCCGTGCTGGATTGCTACTTATGAGCGGCAGAGCATTTCCCTGAAGTGCGGATTCTCCATTTGGTCGCGGTCTCGGTATCTCTTCTCGGTTCTTCGGTCGTTGATGTGCTTGCTGAGGATAAGTCGGCGTTGCTGGAGACTCATATTGGGTCATGACTGGAGGTGGTTGGTTTTGTACCCTCTTCTTATGCCTTACTATCTCTACGTAGTCATCATCTTCGGGTATCACGCAACAGAGTGATTCCCAGAAACCTCGTTTCTTCTTTGGCTTCGATGATGGCCGAATTGTCCCCGGATTCTGTGATGTACGCCGTCTTCCAGAAGCCATCATGTCACCTGGGACTGACATAAGCGGGCCCTGAACTTGTTCCCAAGTTGGAGGTCGAGTTACTCTTCGAGGAGGATTGCTTGAAGAATTTCTTCTTTCTCCGCGCTTCTCTCTTCTCGGTGGCTTGGAAGTTGCTATGGGCTCCTCGACTTCCAGGACTCCCAAGCGTGCTACCAACGTATCGATGCTACTCCGCTCCTGCAATGGAAAGAGTTGGGTGTTTGTCCTCTGAGGCGTGGAACTATTCGCTGCCGCCAGCCTCTCCGCTTGATCCTTGTGTTGCCAGCAGAAGAATGCGGCAGCACCCTCATCATCATCGCTATCCACGGAAACCACGGCCAATATGCCATCGTTACGGGAAGATTTTGCGGTGCTTATACTACGGCGACATGGTCTGCCGCTGGAGGTGATGCCTTTGCATGTCGTAGCAGGGTTTTTGGAATCGGATCGTGGGAGGAGAGACTCGGGGGTATGGGGTATGAAAGGCATGCTGTCAAGAGAGAATACTCGTAACCTGCCGTCAAGTTATGTGGTGATTAGCAGCGGAGGATTAGTGTAAGTGTGAAGTATGCGAGACCGTTCGCGAGCAGAAGGGTATTAATGTAGTCTTCGCATTGTGTTGTTTTAGTGGTGTTGAAGGAGTGAAATGGAGCATGGCAGCTTCGACTTCGCCTGACAGAGGCTATGTGCGAACACCATGTTACCTACCTAGGTATCTGCCTGGGTCAATGGTCGAGTTAGAATTGAGATGGCGGGATGTTGGGGGAAACGAAGGCGGCTGGAAAGTGGCTGTGCGTGTGGCTTAACCTTTCGCTTAGCCCGCATCCTTCGCGCCCACCACGCTAGATACATAAACTGCAAAAATGAACGTCTTTTGATGCAGAAGGGCACCACCACGAGCAATACAATCGCAATGACATGCCAAAAACAAATGCTGCATCGGCCGGGAATCGAACCCGGGGCTAGCCGATGGCAACGGCTAATTTTACCACTAAACCACCGATGCTGAATAGTTTTTATAAGGGTTGAATTTGAATTATTGCTTTATATACATTTAGTTTTTGCCTAAAAATTTCAGTAACATCTTTGCTGGATCTATAGATCCTATGTCTTGGCTTTGAAAATAAGTTTACTGTTGCGTGTTGCTGGGAATGCCTGCTGTGTCTTTTTCACACTTTAATAGGTAGGTATTACAAAACGACCAATGTATTTTTGAAATCCAAATTTCGGCATTTCTTGGCAAGCTAAGAGGTCCTGTGCCCTGACCACAGCAACCCTCATTGTCCCCTCCAAAAGATCAGAATACAGCAGACAGGTCCTCGGCCCATAATACAATCACAACGAGACAATCAATGATCATCGCAACGACATTTCAGATTATTGTGCAACTGCGACCAACGCTTCCCTCCCTCGCCTCTCGCGATATCGCAGTTTCAACCATAAGTCAACCGAATCCTCCAAACCTCCATTACCAGCAATGTCATTCGCGTAAGCCCGGTTTGCCAACCTTTGTCATGAATAGTGCCTCTTGAGCTGAGACGCGGAGTCTCCTCCGCCTGAATCCTACGCAAGTACCGCCGCCAGGCGATCATTGCCAAAGAGTCTCTTGGTAAAGGGAGGGGAGGGCTTACCGAACAGCTTCCACTCTTAAATCATCCACTCGGGATTTTTTCGTATTTGATTGTTCTGCTGCCTAATAGCTGTAATGGCTGGGAATATGTCTGTATGAAAGTAAAGAGAGTTGAAACGATGAGTAGTGTGGTAGTATTGATGAAGAGCGTTGGAGACCGTTGAAAGAGAAGACTGGCCGAGCAGCGCTTTTCAATTTACACTAGGTAAGCGTTGAGTCAACGGAGTGTTGACTTAGAGTCGACCCATTGATGTTTATCGTCGTCAATACTGACAATAGCGTGCAAACCATAACCAAAGGACCAAAACCAAAGAGACTGAATGCGAAATCAAAAAATCACCCTTACATTATGCAATGAGATTAACCATGAATGAGAGCTTTGAAAATAATCGCCGCTGACGCGTGGTTGAGCTTTACCAATATCTTCTTCAACACAGCAGACAGAGTTCACCAGGAGCTGGATGTGAACAGGTGGAAAAACTAAAGGACGCCATGTCGCAACGCAGTCGAGAAGCGCGAACAAGGAATTGATCGAGTGGCAGTAGATCGAGTTGTTAAGAGCGTGATAATGTGACGCAGCTTAATGCAAGGCTACCCCTTAGCAGTGCTTGAGTGACGGCGAGTCGGAGTCCAACCAAGGCAGATCCAAGAACAGAACCACAGATCCACGGATCCACGCTCGAGCGAGCCAATGACTGGTCGAGGCAATCTGCAAGAGGACGGATGACTGACGAAATCTAGAAACACATTTTGGGGTCAGCCTGTGAGAATGTCTCACTTGAGTGAGTGGGCTGCGGAAAGAAAATGTATAAAACCCTACTCCTCCCCGAGTCCGTCCTCGACAATTCCCAATCCCTCAGAACGCAACAAGTGTCCGCATATACCACCCAATAACCCGAAGGTTAGAGGGGGCGGTCGGAAGGATGACATACTCATACACTGGGAAGGAATGTCTCAAGAGTTGGTTCATCGGAAGGGTACCCACCTATCGAAGCACACATCCATCCATCAACCCTTCCACAACGTCTTGCATTTGTCCAGCTCTGGTTCTCAACTTGTTGCGAACTGGCTTGTGGATAAATGCTGGCGTGAGGAAGGCTGGGATAACTTGTGGACGCGTCGAAAAGTGGTCTACGATTCCGTTGGACTGTTTCTTTGAGATGCGTGGGCTTGGTCTGATGATGACGAGGAGGTTGGGCTGGGTGCCGGATCTTGCATGTTCAGCATGGAAGAGCGGTCGGAGCAGCTTCAGCTCGTGCTGAAGACCACAAGAAGGACGGGACGGGACGATCTTAGGTTGGACTTGAAGTATGCTTTTGAGAAGGCCAGAACGAAGATCCAATGTAGGACAATCATATGGAGATAGATGGAAGAGGAACGGAGTCAAGTGGAGGAGGAACGTTGTTTTTAAGGACAAGCCCATGCCCTTCATCGTTCTTGTGGGAATTGTCTTCGCAGGAAACCATGAACAGGAGACGTAGAAGGAGTCGTTGCTTGAGGCAAGCTCAGCAGCAGGGACGGACTGTCTAGTGTCGGCAAGAGCGTGTCTGCAACACCATCACCATAAGGTACGTCATGATCAGTTGTCAGCATGCGAAATATATGTGTTTCATTCTCCATAGTCTCTCCATCATGCTCACAGGTCGGCCGACGGCTGCGCTACGCATCGCTGTATCTGAGGGCGTATTCACTAGCACTCGAGACCACTCAGGCTGGCAACTCTCCATGAGCATATACCAATCTCGATTGTATCACACCATTTGTGAATCTGTTTCACCTTGTTCCGCATGCAGAGGTATCTACATGTTGGGACAATTGGCTGAAAATCTTATCTTTTTCCCGGCTCCCACACGGCGCGGGTCTCCCTAGCGGAGCATATCTCACCTCACCACTGTTACAATCTCAATCCATCCGTTTCCGCATTTATTCGTCACACAGGAGATAAGATCCCAGTCCTCCGAAGCAGGGAAGGACGGCCCCAAGAAGGACAATCCTCTTAATTAATAAAACAGACTCATCAGCTAAACCTCCCCTTTTCAGACGTCCTCCGAAAAATATATACCATTTACCGAGGTTTTTACCTCCCTAAGGTCTTACTATTTCTGTTTACGAAATTCCAAAATAAAAATCATTCTGACTGGCTTGCTGCAACCCCTTAAACCCGACTTTGCTCCCGCGAAAGAGAAATCTAAGAACATATGCTTGCTCGTAGATTCTAGCTAATATTCCTGGGGAGATATCGAAGAAAAAATGCCAGACCAGTACCCCTAGCACATGGACTGGAGGGAAATGTCAAGCTAAGCTAGGGAGAACCGTAGAGTCATATACTCTTCTTAACGCAATAGGTGTTGCTAATTCGTTAGATTCTAGATATAGTTTCCCTGCATATATAACAACACGACATTTTCGATGTCCGCTGAGGGCTGGATACTCCTAGAGGAGTACATTACTAAGGTCATACATGGTATGCGGACAGCAAGGAGAGTCATCATGTGGTTGATACATAGCCCGGATTCCAACGATTTACGACAACCACTGTGCTAAGTATGCAGCAGTGTATTTTGATGATCCCCTAAACACCTAGCGTCATAGTTTGAAAGCACCACACGGATACATTGTACGCGAGCAACCTTTCCGAATACTCAGGCATTCATTGGCCTTCGAAGCACTCAGGTCCATTGGGGATTATTTCCAAATATTTTTCTTTCGGGATTCCAATGGGCTTTTCAAGTTGAAATACCACTACATTTCACTATTGATGTCAGTCCTCTATCATCATTACCACCCTTTCTTGATAGGCAGCTCTTTATGGCATGATTGTTTCCCGCAATGGTTGACCAAATCAGTGTTTATCCATGTAACTCCAGATTGGATAATCGCCGGCTGCTGGAGTTATAACTTCAACGTGGAGGGCTGAGAATGCTGCAAAGGAGGACCAAAGTCATAAATTTGTTTGCCGGAAATGAGATGGCCGTATCTTCTACTGAATGCAGCCAAAAGGTCTGTCTTCATGTTTTCTTCAGCATGTGGCTGGGCCGTAGGATAGATAGAGGTTGATGGGTGGTTGAACAGCGTTTGGAGCCAAGATTCAAGAACCTTAAGTTAACTCAACCTTTCAGCTTCGAGTGCTTTTTAATGTATAGACAAGGTAGGGAAAGTGTAGAAAAGTGAGCAGCGAAATAAAATAAATTGATAGACATCTATGAAATGTTTCTCGCATACTTAACCACAAACTAAGCATGGAGAAATAGAACTTCAGCGCAACGAACCTCCCGAACTAGTTTCTTTGTCGTCAGTGAATTATGTACGCTATTAATTCGACTTCGTCCGATCTCTTATCAAAATATCGATCTCCTAATTCTTCTTTCTGGACTTTCTCTGTAACTAGGAGCTAATTTAATCCCGAGAATTAAAAATTTGAGTAGCTAGCACCCAAATTCTATAGATCTAGAAAAATAAAAAAGTAAAAATAATTTTAAAGGCCGACACGAGCAGGATTCGAACCTGCGCGCCCGAAGGCAATGCCTAACTTAACCTCGTACGAGGAAATAGCAGGGCATCCCGTTAACCACTCCGGCATCGTGCCTTTTCATTAAGAATTTCGTCAAATTTTAATAATTATATAGCAAAATTATCGCAGGCTGCTTTAAAACTTCACTATAATCTTGTTTGCTAGGCAAGACTAGTTTGCCTAGTAGGTAAGAGCTAGACTCAATGGAACTCCAAAAGGCGGGGTGTACCGAATCGAGAATCTGTCTTGGCAAAGACGGTGTTTCACGGCACGAGATATCATTTTTTGCTATATTTTTGAGCAGGGATACAAAATCTAGGGAAGAATTGTGAGACACAGATGAAAGGGAAAATCATTGATTCGCTGGTCAAGGTTTTGTCTATGTAGTAGCTGTGTTCGCTAAGCAGATCCGAATGACATGTTCACATTGATTGGTGGTGCTAGAAAATATATCGAAGGGAGGGGGGAGAAGATCTGTTCAATTTCGATGCAGTCCAGCTCCGCACTTAAAGAGTATAAAGTAGTAATGGTAAGAGAGTTGTAGCCAGCCTCTCTCCATATTTTCCCCCCAAAATCCTCTCCCGGACCAAAAGCCGAAGAAATACAGTCCTCTCCTTACCCCTTCAAGATGCTGTCAAAATCATGCTGCTGAAGTCCATCTCCCTAATTTGTCACCATGCCCCTCTAAAAACCCCAAGGCCCATCAACAACCGTCAACGCGCCCTCAATTCCATCTTCCAGTTTCTGTATCCGTCCCTTCAAAATGTGATTCTCCTCTCTTGCTTGCGACAGCCGTCCCCAAACACTACTCTGAGATCCACCTTCGCAATTTGCACATCCCCATCCCTGGTTCGAAATTTGCCCCTTCCCATTCATCCCTCCAAGGACCTTTTCGTACGTGCTCGGTCTATGCACGAGTTGCGGTTTTCGGGGCGTCGGTGTTGTATCTGTATGAGATTCTGGTTCCATGAATGAAGCAGCCGATGAAGGGAGAGTATCTGTCGGGCTCATTGCACCATTTGCGCGGGAGAATATACTGGCGGCTTCGGAATCGCATTCTGATTCGAAACCTGAATCCACGGAGACATCTGAATTAGAAGTTCGCTTTCTCCTTGTGGGACTCTGGCATTCCACGTGCGCACAAGCGGGACCTCTGACTAAGGCTATCGAACGTTTCCTCGCCTCCTCTTCCTCACGGCGTTTTTGCCGTTCAAGTGCGAGCTCGTTTGCCATTTTCTGCATTTGGGCTTCATGGTCCGCGGCGCGGGGAGTCATGGTATCGAGTTGCATTTTTAAATGTCGTATCCGAGTGTCTGTCTCATCTAGTTCGTCGGCTTGGGCACTTTGCTCGGCTTGGGCGTCGCACAGTGCAGTCGACAATGCACGGTATGAAGATTGATAACGTGTTATGATTCTCTCTGCTGTCGATAGTAGGTCGTGGAAGGAGGATGGTGCCAAGGGGTCTACGGGTCCGTGTGGGAAGAGTGATTGAGAGATGTTCATGTTGAGGAGTTCATCTGAAGGATTGTGGTAGTTGGTTGCATGGTTAGTAGTCGGCACAGTCGCAGCCTTCTGGGTAGATAAGAGCCAAGCAAATTTATTGCTTGCTGCTTTACTGTTCGAGGATGATTGTAGAGTCGACTGTTGTTGTTTTGGAGTTGTCTCTGCCGCTGCGGTAAGGGTTGGAGCCCGGTTGAAGATGTTAGCCATCATCGTAGGCTCCTCGTCCTCCTCTTCCGAATCTGAATTAAAATCCGATTCTGAGTCCTCCCCTGGGTATTCTTTGCTTGGAGATGGAGGTCCAACCCCCAAGGTGACTGGAGCGGATGACCCGTTAAACCAGTCGCCAAATAACTTTGACCCTGCTCGTGACTTGGGTTGTGAGGCAGTCGTTTCGGAGATGTGGGTCGTGCTTCGAGAAGGTATGAAGCTCGCAAGGGATTTGGTAGGAGAGTGAAAAGATGTTTTCGATGTATGTTGTTGTATTGTTGATGTAGCTCTGTTGACTAAAGGTCTGCAGTTCTCGAAGAAAGTGCCGGTTAAGGATCTCTGGTGTCCGTTATTAACTGGGGAGCCGTAATCGTCAAGTGGTGAGATGTCGTGTGGATCGTAGTGAGACGGTCGCGAGGTCAAAGCGGAAGGAGGTGGTGCGAGATTGAGGGGAATGTCGTCGTAACCCGAATACTCGTCAACAGACTCGTGGACAGAGGGAGGGTTTTGTCGTAGTGGGTGTAGGTCTCTATTTTCCCCTCTCAGTGAACAGAGCGTTGCATTAGAGGTCGGCTGGTAGGTCGGAGTTGACATTCGTCGGAAGCTCGGGTTGGACGCATTTGAAGCATGATTAACCATGGTACACCCCGCCGGAATGGAGCCCGATCGAGATGACAGGAATGCGCAGTCGGAAGATTCTTTCGTGGCCTTAACTTCTCACTCGAAAACCACGGTTACTTGACGTGAAACGCGATAGCAAATCACCCTGTCGTTATGCTTTGAGTGCGCTGGGATACCTGGCTCAGCTCGGTGTGGTGTTGAGGAAAACGGAGCAGTAACAAAACAACAAAGTTTGCAACTGCACTTCGAATTGCTCCAGCAGAGGAATGATGGAGACGAAAAGTGTCGCACAGCAGCAAGCAAGAATTCAGCCCGTGGTTGCTGGAGAAGCGGTGGTGTACCCGTTAAATGTCGGGCCAGAAAGTAGAAAGGCAGGGTGTGGCTGGGCGTGGCGTGCCAGCCAGCCCATGAAACAACCACCAGGTTCGCCTCGATCCCTCGTCAGCTCCAAGTAAAACAGGCTTTGCATCCCTGGGTTAAAACGCATGAAGACGCAATTTTTGCCGTAACAGACGCTTAAAATATCTCGACATGTCCAAAACACCTGCCTCCCACAGTGTCGGATTTGCCATCCTGAAAGCCGCCATCCGGCCGACGGTGACTTGACTAGACGGCCTAACTCACCACCACAACATACCTAAGTATTTAACATTGCTTTTGCGCACCAAGCTTTTGCTATTCTTCAGTGACGGAGCTTCTTCTGTTAATGGAAATCGTTATATTGGCAAGGATGGGATCTGCGTTCCGGCTCCACACTCCCACTTCCACGTTTCATGCAATGGATCCGAGCTGCAGTAACGTGCAGTGAACATGCACAATATCCGATCACTCGGAATACTTACATATATTAATACGCATGTTGACATTCTCACCTATTTTTCAAAACCGATCTACTTTAAAGTTGCAATTACGAAACGAAAAGTAAAATATTCACTGAGCTACTCAGATCTAAGAGATGTAGGTTTCAGCATCGCGAAAATAGTCCCCAGCTAGAGCCAGCGGCCAAATCGCGATGTCTGGAACTACCTAGCGGACCATTTTGGCGTATTGCGAATTCCTACACAGATCTTGACTTATCAAATTACAAAGATTGATGGTATTACTATCCTTTAATCCAAGTTCAGCAAAGGACAACTATACACAATCTGTTGGTGCATTCTACGAAACGTCCATGACATCTTTCCTGCTTGACCATTTTACTTCAAATGTCTTGTTCGAATAGCAAACTCACTAATCCACAATACGGACATTGAAGTTGACATGCTCCAAACGGTGATGGACTCTTTATATAAGGGTTTCCTTCGACTATTTCACACAGTCTTAGTGCCGATTTTTTCATTATCATTTGTCCCTTTTCCGTAGAGTTCGATCTCAAGTCCACGAATTCTTTATGTTCCTTGAAGCTCCAGGCCACAGCATGACCCAACGTTCGTCGCTCTATAGGAACCCAGAATTTCTTTGTAATGAAGATTCGGAAGCTAGAAACTTTTGGTGGCATCATTCCAAAAAGAGAACTTTTCGGTCTTTGAGGAGACGCACAGAAATCTGAAGGCGTCCTGTTCCATGCGTTCCGGTGGTTCTAGACGTGGCCTCGTATATATAGTTTCAGACAACTGAAGGAACGGTTCTATCCGCTCCCGGCGTCCTACTTTGATCATATCAACGATCCGTTCGACGAGCCCGGACACAGTTGTACCTCTATTCGACGAACCGTCAGTCGTTCTAGAGTACTTCGCGTTATCACAGCAGATCGTGTTGACGATAGGATCTCTTTTGATTGAGAAGCTGACTTGATCAATAGCATCCTGCAATTCCACGTCAGTTGAAGCCTTGAGTGAGTATTCTAGCTCGGAAAGGTCTTTGATGTATGGCTTGTTTTTGGCCCCGATTATATCGTCCAGAGGGCAGAAAACAATCGCTTCCTCGAGAACCTTCTCTAACAGATCCTGGAAAACGGCAAGGTAGGAAAGCTCTTTGATGAGCTCCCACTGTGGAGAAATATGGTAAGATACCCGAATCTGCGCAAGAACCGCTGGACGCATGTATGAGTGTTGCTTGCTGAACTGTCCCCTTTCTCCGGCCCAATTTCTTCTCATAGCATACATCTCGTCTTCCGTTGTGCGAATAACAGTCGATGATGCCATGGCCCGGAGAACATCTCCTAGGAAGACTCGAAGTTCCTTGTCGGTTTAGAACGACAGGGGGAGGATGTCGTAATTATCGCGTGTAAGATGCACTCCTCGCAATCGATAGCGTGCGGTGCCGGCGTTGCGAAACAAAGGCTGCTGTAAAAGGATTTCTTCATTGATTGCGTGAGGAATCCCGACTGGCTTCTGTAGCACCGACAGAGTTGACAACAAAGAGGACAAAGACGAAACAGAAAGCGCTGATGATGACGAGGACGAGCTTGTGCTTTGAGAGTGTTTGGCGTCGCCCTTGACGTCTGCCATGATATAGGTCGAGAGGTCGAGAGGTCGAAATCTACAAAAAAGTGAGCACCGTTACCGAGATGGAGGTAGTAATAGAACTGATGATTGGGCTGGATGATTGTTACTCAGTTTGTGAAATTGATTTACCTAAGAGATACACGAAGCTGTCCTACAACTTTATATATGCCTTAGAGCTAATTATACAGAGCTGCAATAGTGTGTAAGTAAGGAGGCGGCGAGGTAGAAAAACGATCTCAAACACACCCGAGGCGATTCGGCGCTTACACTGTTCCTGTGGTTGACAATACTACTTTTGCGACATGATTAAGAACGATACTCAAGTCCCCGAAAGGCGTTTAATCGAACATTGAAATACTAGATGTGGCATTGCACAACTTTTGTCTTCGATATTCCATAAAGAGTACTATCTCCATAAAATCAGCCTTAATGTTTATAGCTACACTGACAATCAACTCCTGGGGCAATTGGCTTCCTTCGATGGCTAGAATGACATGCATATAATAGACTAGAAATACCCCCAAAATTGGCATGTCTATATTGGTTCCATGGTGATGAAGAAGTCTGCTGAGGACAAGCCTAGCGTCTGAGATTTTGCGAGACGACGAAGACAGCAGATTCAGGCGGTTAAGCGTTCCGACACCAAAAAGTACCAGCTTGAGTGATGAGCTTTAGGAACGCGTGAGGATTTATGTGTTCAGGCAACCTTCACGAGCCCATTCGGCCTCGAAATAAGTGTTTATTGGAATATGAGTGTTTAGTTGAAGTAGCTTGTTTCGTAGATACGGTCGAAACGAGCACGAATCAGCGCGTCTGTGGGGCCTATCTCCGCGGTACGATTGGCTATGACCACCTTGGTATCGACCACGGAATGACATCGGCCGTTGGCAAAAGCAATTCGGCCTTTCAATATGTATTCACCAGAAGCACTGCCAAAGCCTATTTAGGCTTGCCACCATAGTCTCACCATCGATTGTTCTCCTCCATCTCCACACTCTCTTAAACTTGTCGCCGTAGGGTCTGTCATCCAGTGAAACGAAACAGAACAGTAAATCAACCATGTCAGAGCTCTCCTCCTCCCCCGTAAAACCAAACGTCCACCGCATAGCAAGTCTGAGAAACTTCCTCCCTCTATCCGCCGAAACAATCTCCACAAGAGGCCAAAATCTCCCTGCTCTGATCCACGCCCATTCTTCTGGCCCCGGCCTACCGCGAAGACCCTCAACGATCCGACATGACCGTAGAAACAGCAGCAATGACGACATCGAAACCGGTTGGCATGGACTTACAATGCCTTGGGGAAATGGAGATAAAGAAGATAGAAGGTTAAGCGTTGGAGGCCAGGTTCTTCTGACGCCGCAGATGCGGAGCCAGAGGTTGATTGGGAATAGCAATCCGAGATATAAGTGGTTGGTTGCGATTTACAAGAGTAACCGTTGACGACGCTAATCCTGGAATGTAGGGATCAGTATTATAAGACCGATGAAGAATTGAAGAAGTTGAAGAAGCCAATGTACGTTAATTCAGAGTTGGAGGCATGGGAGCTGGTTCAACACTAACATTGTGCAGACGACAGTACTACGAGCGCAACAACTACTTGATCCAACAGTACCTCTATATCGACCGTCTATTAGATTCGTCTCTTCCGCACAACTTGATCCAGGAATATAGCCAGTCCTCAAATGTGGAGTCAAACGTGGACGTACCTCCAACTATCTCCGAAGAATCGCCCTCCTCAAACCTAGCCTCTCCAGCCCTCGAAGGCGCGAATGGCCAACTCGATGGATCTCAGAATGGAAGCAAATCATTCCAGAAGGTTAAACGAACGCCGAAAAATCTATACAAAGTCCCAGACGAGCAGACCCCTTTACTGGAGGCCACTAGCGAGGATTCAGACACCCCTCAGACAGTCATGCCAGACTTCATGCCGGAAGAAGAAGCCGATAGTAGTTCCCCGATTGTTACAGTAGCTATATATATCAACCTTGTCGCAAATACCGTACTTCTCATCTTGAAAGTCATCGTAACGGTCCTCACGTCTTCCCTTTCCGTAATAGCAAGTTTAGTCGACTCTGCTTTGGATTTCCTTAGTACTGCAATTGTATGGACAACCACCCGTATGATATCTCGACAAGATCAATACTCCTATCCAGTTGGTCGTCGGAGACTGGAACCTATTGGGGTTCTCGTTTTCTCAGTTATTATGATCACCTCGTTCTTCCAAGTTGCGCTCGAAGGTTTCAACCGCCTTACTTCCGGTGATCACACAATAGTGCAACTATCAATCCCTGCCATTGCCATTATGGCCTCAACCGTCGTTACAAAGTTCCTTTGCTGGCTGTGGTGTCGTTTCATTAAGAACTCAAGCGTACAGGCTCTAGCCCAGGACGCCATGACGGACGTCGTATTCAACATCTTTAGTATAATATTCCCCTTAAGTAGGTTCTGTCCAGCTCCTCACTCAAGACCACTTCGTTAATGTGACTTAGTCGGCTACTACGCCCGCATATGGTGGCTGGACTCCCTCGGCGGCATAATCCTCTCCGTATACGTAATCCTCAACTGGTCGCGCACCAGCGTAACCCACATCCGCAACTTAACCGGCGCTGCTGCAACAGCTGATGAGCGCAATGTCCTACTATACCTCACCATGCGCTTTGCTAAAACCGTCAAGCAAATCCAAGGACTGCAGGCTTATCACGCGGGTGATAAGCTAAATGTTGAAGTCGATGTTGTGCTTGATGAGGGGACGAGTTTGAAGGACAGCCATGATCTGGGGGAAAGCTTGCAGTATGTGCTGGAGTCGGTGCCGTATGTGGATCGTGCATTTGTCCATTTGGATTATTCAGGGTATAATCTGCCTAGTCATATGCAGCAGCAGGATTAAAGGGTGAGAGCTTGTTGAGAGTTCATTGTTTATTCTTTATAAATATTCAGGTATGTTATAGTTGTAATACTAAGCAATAATAGTATTGTAAACTAGGAAGCTCATTAGGAGGATGATAAATTCACCATCATAGTCTTGAGCGAAACCCGAATTCTCTATCCAGAGGCAGTCCGCGGAAATTTAAAAGCGGTCTACAGAGTCTAAATCATCCCCCTTAAGCCGCCAAAGTACCATCAAAGCGCCACCTAAAATCCACACAACCATAACCCAAAAGTCGACCTTCAATTCCCGACCAAATCATCCATTTCCATCCTCCACCCTTCCAGCGCTGTCTCAATCAGCACCATTTGTGCCCTCGCACCATTTCGAATCGCCTCTATCTCCACTTCCCCACGTTCCCGAAAAGCCACATAGGATGTTCACGTGCCATTCGAAAACCCCCCCCCCCCCCCCCCCCCCCCCC
>AJFK01000708.1:0-13445 GCA_000467715.1 Hysterium pulicare CBS 123377
GTGCGGTCCATGAGCTCGTATTTATAGAACATGGCGGCGCCTTGAGGATGGTTGGGGATGTAATGGTGGTCGTGGGGCGCGATGGGGACTTCGAGAGGAGTTATGTCGCGGACTAGAAGACCGATACGGGAGGTGGGGGAAATGGTTGGGTGCCATTGTATAGGGATAGATTGCTGAAGAACGGATAATTTAAAGAGAGTTGTTGGAGGAAGATGTAGGCGTGGCGGTGGGTGCGGGTGGGCAAGTGACAGATTGGGAGATTGGGTCGGGGAAGTGCCAGGTACGATTCTAATGATGCCCATGATGAGCGAAGCAGTCAGACTCCACGTCTTGATAGGAAGCTTTGCCAACCACTTCGGTAGTTTGAGCACATCGTCGTTTTATGACGACCACGTTACGGATATTGCTAACTAGAATACTACTATTGAACAAGAAGACCTTAGCCGCGCGATAAGTTTTTGATTAGAGATTGTGCACACATGATGTTTGATGTTTCCTGCCAACACAGCTTGCATCAACCCCTACTAGGAAGCTGAGTAAGCCGAATAACACAGATGATGACAAGCCCACAATAGCCACAGTAAGTACGAAACCTCGAGTCTTGAAGTTATCATGTATTTCACCACTTCGGACTTAACTATATACTCATTGCCAACGCTCAGAAAATGCCTTCGAGTCATCCCTCCCAATCAGGTAACTCCCTTCAAATGAACGCCAGGTAATGCGATGTGTATGCACATGCATATGTACACGTGTTCGTAACATCATAAAAGTAAAAAGGCATCAAAACCTATGCGTAACCGTTAGCTAATGCAATACTAGTTCAAAGCTTGACATGGTCAAACTTACCTGATCTCATAATTCCCTGCCCGGGTCATATACCTGACCCACTTTACACTACTATAATTACTCTTTTCAAAAACCTTGAGATACCTGACCAACAAACCCGAACTCGTGAACATCAACAGCGAGAAACTCAAATTCAACGGCGGCCTCGACCATGCCTTCTGGTTCGTCATACTCGTCAACGTTGCCTCCGCAGATAACACATACTCGCTCTGCCCCGTAAACCTAGGGATCTTCCAAATAATGTTATTGTGTTCAGGCTCATACTTCGCCTTTCCCTGGGATGTGCGCTCGGTAATTCGGGCGGTGTTCAGGGGTGTAGGGATCCGAATGACCACGTTTGTGGCAAAAAGTTTTGAACCGTAATTTGCGCGGATGGCGATTGAGTACTCGACTTTTGTTTTGCCGAGTTCGTTGACGATGGCGTGGACTTTGAAGGGAAGATTTACATTTTCAGTCGCTCGGTATCGCATTAATTCGAACTCTCCGTCTGGTGGTATAAAGCTGATGATCCTGTCTGTGTCGAATTTCCCTAGCTTTACGCACTGGTGGAATTGGCAATCTTCCAGCGTGACACTTCCCGCTGCTGCTCTTGTCGCTTTTGTTCCTGCTCGGTTGCCAGACGGTTGCTGTAAATTATCTTCACCGAGGGTGAGGCGGTCGTTCAAACCGAATTTGCATTCAGGGGTCCCGGAGAGGTAGGCCCGCATCACAATTTGGCCGTTTACGTCAGCGCGGAGAACGGTGCCGGTTGCGGACATGAGGAGATTCACGTCCTCAATCACATCTACAAAGGCTTCATTCTTACGGTATTTGATGTCGGCCCGACGCCAGGAGAGAGCGCCAGTTGCTTGCATAGTGATTTTCGAGGAGTCCTCCTGGGATGAGATTTAGCTAATGCATGCTTCTGCATGAGAGCAGTGGCAAGGAGGTCGAAATATACCATGACTCTTTCTGATTTCACTCCTTCTGTTGTGATATACATCTTCAAGGTATCCGTCTCCGTGTTCTGCGGGTATCCGAAATCGAGGATTTCTGCATACTATTAACACCGCTTCCCATAAATGGACAGTAACCTCAATTAGACGAGCATCCGTACCATCCAAAAGCTCATAAACAAGCACAAAGTTATTCTTGACAGCCTCCTCATCAAACTTCCCAAAATAACTCTTTCCCAACCCAATTAGCCGATACAAAAACTCAAATACCAGCGCAGCATTCGCATTGCTCTTTGTAACAGCCACTAAGTATATATTTTCGTGTTTGACATGGCTGAAGGTGGTCGAGCCGAGTGTGAGGATTGGAGACCGCACTTGGGCATTCGAGATGACTTGGATGCGGAAGACGTCTGCGAGTCGTGGACGACAATCATTGCGGAACGCGCGAAATATAAGGTTCTCGCCTTTCTGGTTGAATATCAGTATCCCGGAGAGCATTGTATCGGCGAAGGGGCGGAGGAATTTGGATTGATGCGGAGGTTGTTGCGGGATTGTGGTGAATGTCGATGGTGGGAGGTCTGAAGCTCGTCCCAAATGCAGGGCTCATGTTTGACGCACGAGCCACATTCGCAGGGTTCAAGCTTCAAAGATATATTGTGTTCGGAGTGAAATGTACTTATGCAACGCTGCATTGTTGTCGAAACTACAACTTGCTCCAAATGACTTAAGTATACACAGACGGAGCCAACGTCCTAAAGGAAAGCATGATGCATGTTACAACCAAAATACCCCCTCAAGCAGCATCAAGACCTGCCGAAGGATATCTGCAGACGCTGCAAATCAAAAACAAAACAGTTTCACCCCCCGTTTCCGTCTATCCCGACTCCAGCCTCTTATATCAGGTCCCGCTTTACAAATTGATCGTACAGTGTCTTCCCGAGGGAGGCTGGGCTTCGCTCTACAACGACGCCTGCAGCTTCGAGTGCATTGATCTTTGAATTAGCGTCGCCTTTTCCGCCGCTGACAATGGCACCTAAATAGAGGTCAGTGTTACAGCAATCGAAATCAGAAGAGAGCAGTTTCTAGGTACCGGCATGACCCATTCTCCTCCCAGGCGGCGCGGAGATACCAGCGATAAAGCTTACCACCGGCTTGTTGGCGGTGTTGTATTCTTTCAAGAAGTCTGCCGCATCCTCTTCCGCCGAACCACCGATCTCGCCGATCATGATGATACCATCAGTCTCCTCGTCTTCTAAGAAGACCTTCAAGCAATCAATGAAGTTTGTGCCGGAGAAAGGATCACCTCCGATACCGACGACGAGAGATTGTCCAAGTCCAGTTTGTGTAGTTTGGTTGACAGCTTCGTAAGTGAGGGTTCCGGAGCGAGAGACGATACCAACACGGCCGCGCTTGTGAATGAAGCCGGGCATGATTCCGATTTTGCATTGACCCTGTATCTGATATTAGCAATAGCCTTGGGCAATTTAGATACGAGAATTTTACCGGAGCAATGATACCAGGGCAGTTAGGTCCAACCATTCGCGTTTTGCCTTGAGACTTTAACATATCTGTGATGCGGACCATATCTAACCTCATTAGCCACTTGCCGAAGATTCATGTAGCTTTTCTTATCATACCATGCTGTGGAATGCCTTCTGTGATCCTACGACCAGATCTCAGTTTAATGTCTAGTACTTAGGATACATGTACACTTACGTGACAACCAAAGGAACCTCCGCACTAATTGCTTCCTCGATACTCTTTGCCGCAAGTGGTGGACTAGATATTTGTCAGATGATCCGCAGGCGTTTTCGTCGATCTGGATGGACTTCATACGGTACGAAGATAGCGGACGCGGTAGCACCAGTCTCTTTTACGGCTTCGGCGACATCCTTGAAAACCGGTTTGCCTAGATGTTCTGTCCCAGCTTTCTTTGGATTCGTGCCTCCAACCACGTTTGTGCCTTATCATAGGTGTTAATTGAGTATTCTGTCGAGCGGGTCGAGAAATGGCGCATACCGTATTCAATCGCTTGCTGGGCGTGGAAACTGTGGACAAATGAGCTTGATTCGAAGTAGCAAAGCTGGCGCAGTTATCACATACGTTCCCTGCCTTCCTGTGAAACCCTGGAACAGAACCTTCGTATCGCTATTGATGCGGAGGTTCTTGACAGTACTGGCATACGGAGAGGACGAAGTAGCATAACCCTGCCGCGAGGTGGCCTTCTGGATGGCCGAGGTCAGGGGTCGTCGAATTGCCTGCATCGTGACAAATATCTGCCACGAAAGCAGACTGTAGGGTAGGGAATAGGAGGATTAGAAGCTGAGGATGAAAGGATGGAGTTGGGAGGAGATGCGAATCAGCGGCGTTGCTCCGGATGTTTCTCGCCCAATCAAGCAATCTAAAATCTTTTGGCGAACCCTTGTCGCTGGTGATGCAGCCCAACCCAACGTCAATCCACCACACAAGCCCCAAATGCCTCCATGAGAAAGCGAAAGAGCTTCACATATTCACGACCGCGATGGCGACCGTAACATTGACCGAGACGCAAACCAAGGGCAGAAGGCTACCGAAAAATGTCAAGCTCCCACCAGAAAATGAACGATACATGCGGGCATGCGCCGATATTGCCAGTGCGCTCATCCAAGACTATGAGGCTCAAGCAGATGGTTCCAAGCCGAAGAAAGATCTCAATTTGAATGCCTTGCGAGGCCAAATAGCAAAGAAACATTATCTATCAACTCAACCTCCACTTACAGCCATTATTGCAGCAGTACCGGAGCACTACAAGAAATATATCTTGCCCAAATTAATAGCGAAGCCAATTCGAACGTCCTCAGGCATTGCTGTAGTAGCAGTGATGTGCAAGCCGCACCGATGCCCTCACATATCCTACACTGGCAACATCTGCGTCTACTGTCCTGGCGGTCCCGACTCCGACTTCGAGTACTCTACACAGTCCTACACGGGCTACGAGCCAACTTCTATGCGCGCTATCCGAGCCCGATATGATCCGTATGAGCAAGCTCGTGGGCGTGTTGACCAGATCAAATCTCTGGG
This sequence comes from Hysterium pulicare CBS 123377, assembly GCA_000467715.1. Classification (NCBI taxonomy): domain Eukaryota; kingdom Fungi; phylum Ascomycota; class Dothideomycetes; order Hysteriales; family Hysteriaceae; genus Hysterium; species Hysterium pulicare. Next base: position 4,845 of record AJFK01000708.1, read on the forward strand.
TCATAGTGTTGATAAAGTTGAATATATCATCATGGGCGGAACATTCATGTCTCTACCCGAATCATATCGAGATGAGTTCATAAGCCAGCTGCATAATGCCTTATCAGGTTACCAAACCACAGACGTCGATGAAGCCGTCTCGGCAGGCGAAATGAGCAATATCAAGTGCGTAGGAATCACGATCGAAACGAGGCCGGACTACTGCCTCGACACTCATCTCTCCGCTATGCTCCGATACGGCTGCACGCGTCTGGAAATTGGCGTACAATCTCTATACGAAGATGTAGCACGAGACACTAACCGCGGACATACCGTTGCCGCCGTCGCAAAAACCTTCTGTCTGTCTAAAGACGCCGGATTCAAGGTAGTAAGCCATATGATGCCTGATCTGCCGAACGTAGGCATGGAGCGTGACCTGGATCAATTCGTGGAATACTTCTCGAATCCGGCATTCAGGACCGATGGATTGAAAATCTATCCTACTCTCGTGATAAGAGGGACGGGCCTCTACGAGCTCTGGCGCACAGGCCGTTACAAGAATTATACTCCTAACGCTCTCATCGACCTTGTCGCCCGAATTCTGGCTCTGGTCCCGCCGTGGACACGTATCTACCGTGTTCAGCGCGACATTCCCATGCCACTCGTGACTTCGGGTGTTGAGAATGGGAATCTGCGCGAACTTGCACTCGCCCGTATGAAAGATTTCGGGACCACTTGTCGAGATGTTAGGACAAGAGAGGTTGGCATCAATGAAGTGAAGAACAAAATAAGACCCGACCAGGTCGAGCTCGTGCGACGCGACTACACGGCCAATGGAGGCTGGGAAACTTTCCTCGCCTACGAAGACCCGAAACAGGATATCTTGATCGCTTTACTCCGACTTCGCCAATGCAGCAAGGAGCACACCTTCCGACCTGAACTCACTTCTCAGCCTACCTCGCTAGTAAGAGAATTGCATGTGTATGGCTCCGCTGTCCCAGTTCATGCCCGCGACCCGAAGAAATTCCAGCATCAAGGTTTCGGGACGCTGCTCATGGAGGAGGCGGAGAGGATCGCGCGGGAGGAACATGGAAGCAGGAAGATCTCCGTTATCTCCGGTGTGGGGGTTAGGAGTTATTATGCGAAGTTGGGATATTATTTGGATGGACCGTATATGTCGAAGACGTTGGAACCAGAGTGGGAGAGGGAGTGATCTGTGGATGGCTTCATGATGAAAATGAAAATAGGGTAATCAGGGGCGTTCATGCATTGCTGGCGTTGGGAGAATCTGTGATTCACTCGATATTCGAGGCTACTTCTGCATTAAAAAAGGATTGGCAAGGAAATTGTATGTAGACGAGATGAACGTATGCAATTGAAGGAGTCAATCCGAACTCCATAGGCATGAACAAAATAAACCATATCTACAATACCCCCTTCAAAGTCCCATAAACGCCGTGATCTCTAGCACAAGTATATTCATGACGCGAGCTTGATTCTGTGACCAAAGTCGAGTACCCAACCTGCATCTAATCCTCCTGACCCCACATACTATTGATCATGATAGCGAAATAGCACCCCGCCTGCTTTCTCGCATATGCAGAAATGCCTGGCTGGCGCAGAAGACGACGAAACACTGTGATTGAAATTGTTAGTTGTGATTTGAATGTGTTTGTTGGTAGAATGGATGAGGAAGGCTCACAGCGTAGATAGCCACAGCCCCAAAAACGGCCCCGGCAACAGCGCCTCCGTCTTCCGGGTCCTCTTTTGAACCCATCATTGTGTGACTACCGGTCTATATCACTCCGAATCAGTAAAACATCCTTATTCGTACACTTCATATGCAGTGTTTGGGTATCAGAGTTGAAGCGCGGGAATGCAGAGGAAGGATCGAAGGTCTCATACTTTGAACAGAGCACCGATGACGGATAATATGACGATTGCGAATATAGACACGACGATGCTATCTTAAATCAGCCATTTCTCGTGTCTCTCTCTTCTACAGTGTTCATCCATACCATGTCCATGCATTCATAGCAGATACGACGGGCTTCATCTTGAAGAGTGGCTAGCTATCGGGAAGGACTCGGAAGGCGGAAGTCGAAGGTGAGAGACCTGTCGGAGAGGATGACAAGTAAACTGCGAAGGTAGGTACAAAGGGAGTGGTTTCGATTCGGAGGTTTGTTGAGTCAGTGTACGGGGAGTGAGAAGGCTGAATTGGTGGTGGTTGACGAAAGTTGAAGTCGAGCAGCTGATGCGGCGAGGCCAAGGATTGCGTGTATGGACCGTGCCCTTGGGTAGATGATGACTAAGCGAAAGCAACAGCGGCACTTTCAAACCCCGTATTAAGAGCATAATCTAAGCGCATAATGCCAGGTGTTTGGGTGATGTGACCAAACAGCAATTTGATGGGAAGTACTTTGCCTTTATGAACGGCTTCATAAACCATCAAATTTTCAAGCCCCGTATATTGTCCATTTGAAGATCAGACACCTAAACCTGTGATATACTCACCCTTCCAACTAGCTGAGATTCTCGCAGCCGAACACTTTCCCAGACGGTCTCGCCTTTCAGCACCACTCAGAATCATGCCAACAGTGACGGGATAAGGTGCAAAGAGATTCCCCTAAGTGAGGCACTTGTGGCGGCACAGAGAGGCTGCTCACGTGAAGACATGGATGCCGATCCTACCTAGGCCCCAGGATCCAGCACCTACTTATCGAAAGATTATCAATGTTATTACCATCTTGAGCCCCCAATCCTGAATCACTTTTTATATCAAGTCACGTTTCGATTGCACGTCGTTCATTCCACACCACCATCCAAAAATGACTGCGCCTGCTGTTGCCCGATTCTCAACGGGCAAGCTCGACGTCGAAGATGCCCCGAACTTTCCCTGGGAATACCCTGTGCCAGATAACGACTTCTGGAATACCTTGAGATACCCTTCTGCTCGTAACTTCTTAACCTGCTTCTCCCAAGATGAGATCGAAAAGATGCACCTAGAGCGCTATGGTTCCTCAAGCAATGAAGAGAAGGCGGAGATACTTATAAAGAACCTGCAGGATAAGATCTCCTCTAGCGAATCTCCGGATCAACCTCTTTGGGCCACAGACAACGCCTTATGGGAAAAGCTCATGATGGCCATAGGCACCATCTACGGCGAATCTGGTAAGATCGAAGAGCAAATCAAAGTTGTGGAAACTCTGATGGAGAAGCGCGCGGATAAGTCGAACTTGTCACACCCGCATGCCCTCGCATCCTTGCTTGTACAGCGTGGCAACTATCAAAGAGCAGAAGAACTTGAAAGGCCAGTAACGGAGTTCATGGATAGTAAGCTCGGAAAAGATTCGCCGCAGTCAATGTCGTCTCGCAGAATTATCGCCAAGTCAGTGTGGATGCAAGGAAGACAAGCCGAAGCGGAGGGACTGATTTCGGAGCTATTTGATCTGATCGAGGTTTCCGGCGCAGGTAAATATGCTATTTATCAAGCAAGCGAAAAGAGGATGACCCAGGAGATGGTGGATGACTTGAAGAAACAGAGGCCATAGACCTAAGAATCTCGATTTAAGTTATTGTCTTCCTTGCAGATGGGCCTGGAGTCTAGGCTGTGATTGAGTAAGGCTAGGAAACCAGTACAGGCGTAGCAAATCGAAGCTCCAAAGTTATCTTTCGCGCAAGAAGAAGTCATACTGTACTCCAGCACCCCAAACTCATTCAATAAAGCTGGTTAGAGACGAGGAACAGAGGCGACTACCATCCGGATAACATACGAAATAGCCACCTGAGTTTCGTATGCTCAGATTTATCCGTACTGGTCATCCTTATTACTGGTTTGAACAAAGATAAGGTCTTCCAGACACGTGCTTATCGCATAAGATGTTCCAGGGGTAGCGCAATCAATTGTAACAAGGCAATCGAGAATTCTGCCTTGGCTGCCTTGTCTGCCTTGTCTGCCTCGCCCCCCTTCTCCTTTGTACATGGAGTAACTGCAAGCTGGTCGGTGCAACATCCAGCTTATATGGACCCATGAATGAGCCGGCTGGAAACCAAGCTGGAATGGTTTCAAGAGTCAAGTACACGGTCCAGCTTGCGACAGATTCCAAGTGAGTTTTCTAAAACGATACGTTCTTGGACGTCCTTCTTTGAATGAATTTTACACCGAAGCCGGGGTTGATCTTTCTTTCGGAACCTCTGATTTAACGGGTTTCTTACAATATCAAAACTTGTAGCAGCCCCCTTGGAAGGCGATTGCCCCTGTGAGGCAACCAGATTACAGCCTCGAGTTTTCTAATCAAACAAATGGGCACAGATGATGCTGGTTGGCTCTCCAATGGGTGCACGGCATTGTTGACCTTCAGTTGAGTAACCAGTCAATCAATCTGATTTGAAGCAATAGGAAATGACAATTAATCTACAAGTTATACGAAGACCCCGAAAGTCGCCAAAAGGATGGATCGTAGTCTCGAGGGTCACAGAGCCAAGCATCTTGGTATCTCTGTCATGTCTTGTGCTACACCCTCGAGAGATCAAGGAAATCGAGCCCTGGTAGAGATTAGACGACACCAGATCAAATCGCAGAGGCCTTCGGATTCGTTGAACGAGCTGACCATCTACCTTCCATCCTTCAAGACTTGTTGTAAGTCACGATTCGTATATCGAAACAGCGCTATTTGAACGACATCAAAATTCTCTCCATCAAAAGTTCAGGGGCTTATGCGTTAATGGAGATGAATTTGGCCTCTGACATTGGGTAATACGATACTACAACCAGACGGTCTCGTAAAGTAATCCCGAGACTCATTGCCTTTTGCCTTGCTACTAATTGGTACCACCGCACTCTTTCTCTTATGGTATGCCAAGGCAACTGCCATTATACCTCAGCCAAAAAATATTAAACCCCGCCAAGGTCAACTCAATATTCTCATCCTAAGCAAAAGGCTATACTTCCAGTTCTCTATCACCACCCTCCTCTGACAAAAAATTGACCAAAAACTTGACCAAAAAATCGTCTCTGCACGAACAACCGCACACACGACAGCCCGATGGCTGATTTAGGCATTCCAACGAATGAGCAAGTTCACATTGGGATCTGGACAAACTGGTCTCGGGGAAAGGTGTTTGGAGCAACCATTACCTTGTCCCAACGTAATGGGTCCCTTTTGGTTGCATTTATGGCTCTTTTCGTTACTTTCGTTGGCACCAACTTTTGGAGGATAGCATGTTTCGCCTTGCACCAAATATTTTCGTCAGAAATATCGCGCGACGGACTATACCATCAGCAACAAGCTACTTTAAGAAATTCAGCAAACGGAACAGGTGCACTTTGGAATTTTGGCCAGATCCTATGGCACTGGCGCGGAAAAGCGCCCTCCCCTCGTCGAATACTACCTCTGATAGTCTTTTCAATCTTGAGTGTTCTGATTTTTGCGATTGCTGGCATCTTCTCTTCCAGGATTGCAACCTTCACTGGTGACGAAGTTTTGATTTCCAGCATAAATTGCGGTATTCCTTGGTCTGTGCAGGACAATTCCACCGCCGAAAAGTTTCTTACCGTTCTCGAACCCTTCATCACTCAAAGAGTTAACTTGCTCATGGACTACGCTCAAAATTGCTACTCTACGTCATCGGAAAAGGATTGCAATACGTTTGTCAAAGCACGGCTCCCCAGTACATTTATACGAAATGCAAGCTGTCCCTTCAGAGGAGATATCTGTCGCAGCCAGGACCATAATATTAAGATTGATACAGGGCTTCTGGAAAGCCACTCTGACCTTGGTTTCAATGCACCAAAATCGAAACGAATCCTACTTAGACGGGTTCTCCACTGCGCCCCTCTAGTTACGGAAAACTATACGGATACGGTTAAATATTCAGGTCCAGGATCAGAGGCTACCTATACTCGGTATTATTACGGTCCACTGCTGTACCGAGGAAAGGTTTATACAAATTACACCTATCTACAAGCGCGACTCCCACAAGATCAAATTCGGTTCCAGAACTACACAACGCAAACCGCAAGTTACGGGTTGAGCATTGAGGGGGCGGACTCATTCAATGGATCTTTTCTGGCTAAGGGTTCTAGCTTTCGCCCCATTGATGCCCTCTATCGCAACGACGCAGATGTTTTGGTCATATTCCTAGCATCTAACGACGTCCAATTTGCGGAACCTGTAGATGATTATCTATACGCTGCCCACCAGGCTTCTGGCAGCACCGATTCAAGCCAGGGCGAACTGCAGCAAGCTGAAACGTATACGACTGATGCGCCAGCAAACGCTTTAGGGTGCGCTTTACAGTTTCAAACTTGCATTCCCACACTTCCGAGTGACAAACAGTGCGCACCACTTGGAGGCATATACGATTCCAATGCAACCGTAGTAGGAGAAACTGAAGAGCAATGGTTGAGGATGCAGTGGATTACTTCTGCATCTCTGGATGTCTACAGTATATTAGATCTGGTCGACTCTCTTGGATCAGCTTCGTTGATGTCAAAGTACAGCCTAAACGGTGGAGTGCAAGGTCCTCTTCCTAACAACCAATGGCAATTGGATGTTGAAAGATGGCATAATGCAACCCTGGTGGCAATGCAACTCGGTCCCGTGGATACAGCGACCCAACCCACTAACCCAGAAATGCTTCAATTTCGGCTCCCTCCTTTTGAAAAAGAAGGAGAGTATCTTTGCCAGAATCAGGTGGGTAACTTCTATAAGTCGAAGTCAACCATGGATAGGTCTAACTTGTCTTTTGATAGATGATTCGTAGCACGGCTCATATGAACTTTTCAGTCTTTGGCCTGTCGATTACTCTTATTCTTGGTAGCCTCATCGTCCTACTTAATTGGACACTCGAGCCACTGATCTGCTTGGTCCAGAAACATCGTCGTCTTGATCAGTATGCAAGGCTTGAGTGGTCTACTAATGGCACCTTACAACTGCAGCGACTTGCACACGAGCAACTCGGATTAGGCACTTGGATAAACTGCGACGGTGAATTTCCAGTGACAGAAGAAGTAGACCGTTCTCTGGCTATAATCGATATGAGCGATCCAACACATCCGAGGTTGAAGGCTCCACCGCCAACGTTCGAAGCAATGATGCAACCTAAAAGGGAAGGCGAGGAGAATGAAGAGTCACAGAATCCCACGGTAGAGCTTTCGCGAAGATCTAGCCGAATCCTCTCTGTGCCAGTCTACATTCAAGATGAGGTGGTAGCCAACAACGATGCCGAATGGCAGCACGGCATTTCTGGGTTGAATGAGATCAATAGTGGCTCGCAAGGGTTGCGGTCATCCGGCCAGAGCACTTCACTTTCACAGAGGGCCGTCCAAGCGAAACCTGCCGGCGTCTTCCAAGCCTTACTCGCGGACGACGAGCAAGCACACCCCGCTCACGACCGCGAACAAGGCAAGGCCTAAAAGACTGTGTGCATGGCGTGAGTGGCTGGATTTGGGATAGGTAGTCCGTGGAATGGTGAACCAACGAGTGCGTTTGGGTTTTGATTTCTTTCAGTCTAATAATAACGACACTCGCTTCGTACCTATTCATTGATACTATTCAGGCATATGCTTACGAATTAAAGTTTCCCGCCATATGAACTTTGAGCATGTTATTGCTTCCTTTGGGTACTTAAAAGCTTGTATCTGCTAGTTCGTGAGGTCTGAGTACCACATCTAGATTGATGAAGAATGTACGTACCTTTCCAGGAGTGCCTCTGGGGTGTAGCTACCCCCATCAACTCCTGTGATAGAGGTGTGCATAGTTTAGTAGAGTTGGGAAAGGTTACTAAAGCTAGTTGCCCTTATCACACCTACTCAGCAGTCCCTAGGTGTACAAACCTCGTACGCGTATTGTCTCGAAAGGTTTAAAGTTACAAGATCGAACCTGATAAGGAGAGTGGCGTTCCACTTGTGAAGTTCACATCGATGACAGCCACTTATCTGACTTTCGAGCTGTACAGGGCATAAATGATCTGCCGGCGCTTGGTTGGGGCGCAATTAGAGTCATAGGCTTTTTGTTGATGAGGGGTGAACAGCAAGGCCAGTCCGTGCCTGTTGGGACATGACAGTTTTTCGTTGAGCCGACGGGTAATGTTGGTAGTCTCGACGCTTTATTTGGTGGTTTGACACCGATCGAGGATCTTCTTTTGAAACATTGGAGGACCCAGAGACATTATTTTATCACTCTAGTTTAGCATTCGGCATAGCGTCCTTACTCGAAGCTTGAATAGGAACAGAGTAGGGACTTGAGCGCAATATCGCTGACGTGTTAGCATTCAACGAATCCGAAACCTCTGGGCTGCTATCGGTAAGCTTCCGAGGCTTTGTGGAATTGGATAAAAGTCTTGTGTTCCTATACCCTTAGTTAATGGATCATCGATGCAGTCGAGTCTAAAGAGAGCACCAAGCCAGTTACGGGTGAGGGTATCACGAAAAAGTACGGGTATATGGAACATCGAAGTTAAGATTTCCAATATTTGCATGTTAACTGTAGGAATAGCTATATCATAAAAAGCGAGATCGTACCTCGGCATTTTTCAATAGCAAAAGCTTTATAAATTGAATATTTTTTATCTTGCTTCATCAATCAATCAAGCATCGGTGGTTTAGTGGTAAAATTAGCC